>LBNU01016894.1:71008-106072 GCA_014162995.1 Artemisia annua | reverse complement strand
ACGGTCATTTTCTCACTGTCAGTAACGAAGTATGGAGAAAGGTAACCACGATCAAATTGCATGCCTTCAACAACATACAAATAGTTGTCGGCACTTCTTCCTTCTTCAAGAGTCACGACACCCTTCCTTCCTACTTTGCTCATTGCTTCAGCAATCATACTTCCGATTTCTAGGTTGTTTCCTGCACTTACTGCAGCCACATCTGCCAGCTCGCTGTCTTCAACCTGCAATTACACATACGATTTGGGGAAGTTACTTATCTAACCCTTTTTTGAGTGGTGCATCTAATAAACATCCTTTGAAGAGTGGTGAATACATTTTTAAAGTATACAACATTCTTTTAGGCACCGACTTGAAACAAGTTAGATTAGTAATTTTCCCTGATTTCTGACACAATAACAGCAAAAGGGTTTCACAAAAGTACTAAAGAAGGTCGGAAATGTTGCTTTATGATCAAGAAAAGGCAAACTCACTTCTTTTGACATCTTCTTAAGCTCTTCAACGAGGGCTTTAGTGGTTTTTTCAATACCTCTTGTAATCTGAATTGGGTTAGCACCTGCTGCCACCACCTAAATATACGAGTTCATGATGAGTATGTTTACCTTTTAAAATGCAAGCTTCTTATAATAAATTTATTAGAAATGTCAAATAACCACCACATACCTTAACACCCTCGGTAATTAAGCCTTGTGCTAGAACAACAGATGTTGTGGTTCCATCACCAGCCAAATCATTAGTCTTTGAAGCCGCTTGTCTTACCAACTTGGCACCAATGTTCTCGACAGGGTCTTCCAATTCAACCTAAGCAAACCATGTTGCATAATCTCATAAGTCCACTCATATGGGCCATTAAATCATGTCCGCTTAAGAAAAACTACGTCAAATGTACCTCTTTAGCGACAGTCACACCATCGTTTACGATTTTAGGTGAGCCATACTTGCTCTCCAAGACCACATTGCGTCCTTTTGGGCCCAAAGTAACTCCGACTAGATCTGCAAGCTTGTTAACACCAGCCTACACACAAACACACATACATATTAGCACACCAACGATATAACAACCAAAGTCAAAACAATCATTTAAATACTACCTGAAGCTTCTTAATAGCGTTACCATCCTTGTTCAAGTAAATCTCTTTGGCCATTGACTTAACCTTAAGAGAAGACCTTTTTTGTAAAACTACATTCTGCCTTCTGTGTCCGAGGGGGCTCGAAGATATCGAAGAGAACGAAGACAATGTTTCCAATGAATTTGTTTTGCTGCTGGACGCGAAAGATAAGGGGGTGATAGACGCCATCTTCTAACAATCCTCGATTCGTTAACTACAAACACCGTGAAAACAAAACACACATCATTACACAATACTACAATAACCAACCACAATAAAATACACGACAAACATGTACATTAACTTCAACTGATACTTTTTTATACCCTAAGTAAAGATATTACCGGGTACTAAAATTAATAAATCTTCCCAAATGTATGCACTAAAACACCAAACTTGGCGTAAGAACATCATTTGTTTTTGTATTTTAATACCAAATTACATCTAACACCCACAGAATATATATAAGGGGGGTGTTTGTTTAAGCTTATATGTGGGCTTATGAGCTAATTTGTGTTTCGGCTTATATCTCATAAGCTCCAATTTTTCCGGCTTATTTTGAGGCTTGTGGGCTTATATAAGTTTATCATGATAAACTTAGATAAGCCCATGATTGTGAAAATAAGACAGGAATTCGGGGCGTATGAAATATAAGGCGAAATCAAATAAAGCTCATAGTCTGGGTAGCAAACTTATTTTTTTCATTTTGAGGGTAATTTTCTTTCAAATTCATCATCTTTAGGGTATTTTGCGAAAATTTTGGACATTTTTGCCCCTCGTAGCTAATACAANAAAAAAAAAAAAAAAAAAAAAATAGTCCGCTACCCGGAAGATGAAACAGTGGCAAGTATAATACTTTAATTTTTTTAATAATTTGCCCAAGCTCATAAGCCCGCATATAAGGTTAAACAAACACCCCCTATTATAACAAGGTCATTAAGAATGAACCCAACAATAAATACGAGCCTCAATGTCATCATTTCAATTATAAACAATTAAGTTGTACAACATTCTGTTTACAGTAAATAATAATAATAAGATATTTTCGAGACCTAGGATTCTAGGAAGTAGGAACCACAAGACAATTATATAAGTAGTTAAAACATATACACAATTACTACTACTGTTGATATCTGAAACACATTTTACTTACAAACTCATATGTGTAAATAAAGAGATAAGTATTGACATAAACCAAATGAAAAGCGTGTCATAAGTAACTGAATAAGTTAGTGGTGATATGCAAATTAAATTGAAATTGAAATTGAAATGAAGAATTGGGTTATTACCTGAATGAAGAGATATGGAACGAGAGGAAAGATAGAAGTAGGTGTGAGTTTAGTGAGAGTTTGAGATAAGAAAATGGTTTTTTAGGGTTTATGAAGATAAGGCTGACGTCACTCCTTTTGGAACTTGCAGTGTATGTTTTCTTATCGAATCTTCTAGAATTTTATTCCCCTCCCGATGCATCAAGCAATGGTGCTTTTTTATACGACTTATGCTAGTGCTTCTCATTACTACTAACGGACCGGACCGGACCGGACAGACAAGACGGAAGACCGAATTATCCAAAAAGCCAAGACCGAGGACCGGACCGAATGTCGTCAGTCCGGTCCAGTCCGGTCCGGTCTCTATCGGTCCGTCGGTCGGTCCGGTCTGTTCGGGTCGTTTGCTCAGCCTTACTAACTAGTGTTGTTATTTTCATGAAACATACCCATTATGTCATGTTATTAAAAACCTGATTTGATATAAAGAAATCATATACGTTCTGAATTGATTTAGATATGATAAAATGGGTCACTGTCTTTCTCATGTGAACTCTTGACAAGTGGCATTAAGAAGATAATAAGGAATGTTTTTACGAGGCTATATGATTACTCTTTGACATGAGAAATGATGTTTCTTTCTGACTTGTGTTTCTAAATATCCATTTAAGTGTATTTGTTGTGAATTGATTGAAATATGATAAAGTGGGTCACTGTTTTTCTCACATGAACTCCTAACAAGTGGCATTAGGAAGGTAATTAGGAATGTTTTTAAGAGGCTATAACGTTACTCTTTGATATGAGAAATGATATTACTTCCTAATTTGTGTTTCTAAATATCCTTCTAATAGTATGTGTTGTGAATTGATAGAAACGAGAATGGCGTCAGCCGCCGCGTTGCGGGCGGGCCTGTCTTTTTTCCCATTGTTTTTTTCTACAGGTTATACACACAAAAAACATGAGTGTGTGGTAAAAGCCATTATCCTTTTGACATATTACCTAACCTGCCTTCACACTCGCACTCATACACATACATAGATATAGGGGCAGAGATGTATCAATGAAATTAGAATCCATAATCAAAAGCAAAATGAGTCATAGAACTATTAAACTCATTTTTATGAATATATATTACACTTCGAAGAAATGAAGTCAGTTGAGGATATGTATGTGGTAAGTTCAAAATGATTACTACAGTCTCTGCAAAAATAATCATATCAGATGATTGTAGCCATCATCTTTAGTAGTTGTCACTTAGAAATCCATAAAAAGTATTCTTACATAATCCATACACCTCACAGTTCTATTAAGGGCTGTTTCGCTCCAAAAGTCAAAAGAATCTCATAAGTATTAGAGTTTCATTTATATTTTTTGGAACTGACGCCTTGCAAATTTTTCCATGTATATGTAAAATGATGTTTTAAAAAAGCTATTCGAATTGTATCATGTGATGCATAGGAATCATAAATTTTCTTCATTTCGAAAGTGACTCAACCTGTTACTAACGTCGTGTTCGGTGTCATAGATGTAAAGCTGCAAAAACCGTGGAGTCTGACCCGCTTCAGGACAGAACCTTCTTATGCAGTGGTAGATTTGGCCGGAAACCTTGAAAACATATGGACCTCTGCCTGCATTGATTGTCATAGCAAACGTCATTGCAAACATCTGGATATAAGCACGGATATTGTTTAGGAAATGCGGATCCGAAAAGAGGCGATGAATGTATTCCAGATATTCTTGAGGTATGAAAAGCCGAACTTTGCCAGCATGACAACATCGATGATACAATGGACCTGATCGGCGTATAGAATTGCTTAGTCTGTCCTCATAGCAGAACCGGGCATGACAATTGGAGCATACACATTCACACGATTTAAATGCTCTATATTCAGCCGGCGGGCCTACATGTTATGGAAACAAAGTTTCAGTAAACGTTTTCCCCAATCTGGTTGGCCAAAGTAAGTTGAATAGGTATCCTATTGTTCGTGTGAATCACTAACCTGAACATGTTGGTGTGGTCCTATGACTTGTCGATGCTGAAGGTGCACCACCGCACGATGGTTCAGGCATGCTCCTTTCCAGGAATTCAGCTGTACTTGATGATACACGACTTGTGGGTTTTTCTGAGATACAAAGAAATCAGAAGACAAATTATACAGTTATCCGGCTACACAGAAATAATGAGTTTTCTAACGTAAATAACAGGCGACGACGTAGAGTAAATGCACATTGCTCACCAGCAGGGGCATATACAGGTGCGCGTGGCGCTGTGGTGTCTTCTATAGCAGGTATAGGAACAGAAGGCAAGTCGCCTGCATCGTCATTTTCGTGAACGTTTCTCGAAGCTCGCACATGTGACGTTCCATTACCCATGTATACCGTCATAGATTCACCTAGTGTTTGGGGAGTAATTAATGGGCCAAACCAAGAGCACGTACTTTGGGCCTGCATCAAATTTTTTTTAAAATTAGTGTAGCATTTTAGCCTAGCTTATGAAAAAGATTATAATTACCTCATGAACTGTAAAACCGGCGGTGTACCTGAATAAGGGAATCAGTCATTGTATCTTGCAGCATGGGTAACGGTTTTCCTAACACATTACTAAGGAGAAGGATAAACATAATTCAAGGATACCTGGTTCATTAACAAACAACAATACCTAAACAGCTTTCTGGACTGGCCTGGGGGGCTATGGATCTGGGCCAATTCTCAAGCAACATATCCGCGTTAAGAACGTTACACCTAACATCCTTGAACATGGATATGTTGCTTGAGAATTGGCAGAACCGTGGTTGATTCCTTTAGATGGCAGCGAAGTTACACAATGCGCATAAGCATGACGCTAACCTGTGTTCGAAAGTTATTTTTTTAGTTGTCCAAAGTAGATGAATTTGCTAAACGGAATGAAACAAACCGGTTAACTAACTTACTCAACAAACCTATTGAAAGCAACAAAGACAATACTGAATGGACAAAAAAATTACCTGTCTGATTTTGACATAAAACGCAGGCAAAGCCTTTGGTAAAATCAAGTACCCGCAGCCTACAATGTCCGCCTGCAATAATAACTGGAAAAATTGTTAACGATTTATGTATGGAACAAAAGCATAGGTAACAAAATTGTCAAGTAGTTATTGTATACTCCTTAAAGAGAAGAAAACCGAAAGTAAAAAAGAAAACAGGAACATCTGACCAAAATATTCACAACTTTGATGGATCATCCTGCTCGGGTCTGATCACAAACATAGCCGCCTTTTTTTCCTTGTCGATTCTTCATTGCAATCCAGAAATTCACTTCTCAAATTTACATTTATTCATCAAGCACCTAAAATTCAAAAATTAAAAGCCATAAATTTTTTAGAAAATGAACTATATACATATCGAATTGGCCACTGAATACCTGTGCAAACGAAGAACAGCTTACCGAATGTTCATTTGTTCACTCTTGCTTTCTTATGCTTCATAGAAATAGTGAGCCTCTTTTCACCTAAAAAAAGAACAAAAATTGTAATTATTTAACCTCAAAAAGTAAAAAATCGTCTATGGTGACCCATTACCCCATCTACTCAGCACGCCTATTTTTGCCATCACCATATGGCTGTATCAAATAGCTAATTAATATGCGCAAATAGAATATGATGAAACAGAAAGGAAAGTCCACACAAACCTGCTTCATAAGAACATACCACTCCCATAGCGAACCACATTTATGTGTGAGTTTTACTCCGTATATCAAGGGCCTGACAGAATGCCCTGCGCGTGATGAAACTATCACGGCTGCAATATAAGTACAGTCAGTTGGATGACACCAATCAGAAAACATAAGAAACACTACCATTTCCATATGGATATCCCAAAGTGATTTAGGTGTTCCACTTACCAAGTTTATATACCACTACCAAGCATTAAATTCTCATAACAAATAAAGTGTGCCATTTTCGCATGCAGTCTCCAATGCCTCCAGTCAAATCAGTCAGTCTCCAACGATTTTGGGGGGAAACCTAGGATCAGTTTCGGTCAGGCTAAGTAAAAGCTCAAACAATATTACACTAAGCAAATGTATTTACCAAATTACAGTAAGTAAAAACTCACCGAAACCCACAGGCTCAATGGTCTCAAGATTATCCTCCACATCAAACTTATTCACCCTCATAGCTCCAAACCTAAACAAAGTCACACATGCAAAATCAAAACCCCACAACTGAAAAAAAGGTTTAACAACAAAAAGCAAAAAACTAAAACTTACACAAATGATTTTTCTCCTTCTACAATCCACTAAGTGACACTGGAAATATATCCAAATCAACATAAAGCCTAATTTGCAACATATCCAATTCATAAAAAACACAAAGTTGAGAATAATTATTTAAAAAAAATCAGGAAACCATACCCGCATATCAGCTGTCCAACTTCCAACACCCGCAAACCCAATAACGCCATAAGCCTGATATATAAGATGAGGCAAACACCCCTAATAATTAGATAATCAGTTACGAAATCCCAATCCCAAACACCTCTAATTTCATAAAAACCCTTAAATTTAAACGAAACCCCCATTTCACAAACATGCCTAAATTAATACAAAACCCTAATTCTTATAAATATCAAACCTGTGATTTATGATGTCCCTTTATCATCGTCTTTTGGTTTTCCTTTCACATCCTTCGATCATCACCATCATCAGCAGGAGAGATATGTGTAAATGGATGATTGTAAGGTATGAAGATGATTGTGGAACGTTCGGGAGATCGGCGTATTATTATGCATAAATAATAGCATTTGAAACGGGCCAGAAAAAAGGAGAATAAGAAAGCCGGTAATTGGGTTAATCACTTGGGCTATTTTTTGGCGGGAAACGACCTACAGTGCTAAACGGCGACGTTTGGCACCTGTTTTAATTAAACTTATAATATGATAAAGTTGTTGGTAAGCTAGCTTCTCACATAATAAGGGGTAGAGCATCATAGATCGCGGAGCGAATCAAATCGCAAAACTGGCCCAAACAAACCGACTGCAACGGACTAAACATATTTAGACTCGATCCTCGATCCACCCTTTTTCTCATATTCAATCCTCGGTCCGATCTTATGCACAACTGGGCATTATGTTTGTTGGACCGAACGAACCAAACTGATCCAGTCCTCGATCCGCTGCTTTGGGGAAATTTGGTTTTGGTTCGGTCCTTTTTTTTTTTTGTTCAATCCGGTTTTCGGACAATAACCAGCCCTGTAAAATGGGTATAATTGAGACACAAACTTTTTGATACTTAATTTGATAAGTTAAATTTAAGAGTAACATTGATTTATAACTTTTTTCTTGATCATTATGGCTTTCAACTTTTTAGCCGGCTAATCCACGTAATTTTAATTCATCATTTTTAGGAGTTTGATGTATTTTGAAGTTGAATGACTAACTTGATCGACTCTAAGTACTTTATGAGTCAAAGTTATCTATGTTGTTATGGTTAAAACCTTAAAATATTAAAGGTGGTAAAAAGAGAGAGCAAAGTAACGTGAGAAGTAAAGATGGGTGTTATTAGGCTACCCACAGTGGTGACTTGGGTCACCAGTGTCACGTCAGCTTTCTTTCTCCGGCGACCAGTCATGACCAAAGTACCACAGTGGTGAGCCATTTTTTTTTTTTTTAACGGTAAGTTTTTTAAACTGTGTGCTTAAATATCGATTGTATATTCGACCGATTATGCTTCCAAGGCTAGCTCGACCGATTTCATGCCCAACCCTCACATTGGGTCGACCGATCTTCAAAATCGGACACCTTGACCATTCAACTGATATTTATGGCTCCACTGTGGGTAGCCTTATGCATACCCTCTACTCACTTTTTTACTTCCTATCTTTTACTCACTTTATTAACAGTATAAGACATTTTTTTATTAGTTTATGTTTTATATTTTTGTTTCTGTATAAGAATATGTTTCGTATTTCTTGTCAAACTTTATATTTTATGTTTCGTACTATTTTTCGTAGTTTTATAATAAAAATAAAATTATGAAAATAAAAATAAATAAATAAATAAATACTAAGAAGGATACTAGAATTACTTTAAAGGAGGTATGGATATCAGAACCCGTTAAAGATATGATACAGGTCAAACATATCACTTTGAGAGAGAAAAATTCAACATATATAAAAAATTCTCTAAAGATGAAATGGACAAATTATGGCTATTCATTTTTTTATAAATTAAAAAAATCACTTTCATTTTTCTTTATAAAAGTTAAATATCCTACAAACCGTTAATCGTTGCACGAAACTAATCATACCATTACGAAGAGAATTAAATTATTTTTCTATAGAGGGAGCTTATATATACTTTCGACGAACTTTTTTTCAAGTTTTTTAGTGTTGACATTTCCGCCTTGAAAAGTCATATGTGATTTGTAAAAACACACTTGATTTGTGATTTGTGAAAATCACATGTGATTTTTAAAATAACAAATCACATGTGATTTGTGAAATCACATGTGATTTTTAAAATAACAAATCACATGTGATTTGTGAAAATCACACCGTGATTTAAGAAATAAACAAAAATCACAAGTGATTTAAGAATTCACATATGATTTTTCAAGGCGAATATTTCAACACTAGAGAAAAGCTTAAAAATGCCCGTCTACTGAAAGATTAAAAAAAAAAAATCTTTTCGTGATGATATATTTTTTGGCGCTTGACGATTTACCGTCTGCAACATATTTTCTTTTCTGAAAAAAAAAATGGAATTTGAGTTTTTCTGTTTTGATGTAAAAATGAATGCTAAGAATTTGTCCATTTGATCTTTAAGAATTTGTGATCTATATGTTGATCTCACTTGCATTTTGAGAAGCGACTGATTGGTCAAGTTGCTGAGGTCGGGTCAACTTATATATAATTACCATGGTCTAACAAGTTAGGTCTTGATTTTTACCAATTTTTGAGTGAACGGGTTGTGATTTCCGACACTAAACACAATAATCGATGTCAAAGCTTTACCAATAAAAAAGATATTGACTTGAGATATATAAAGGTTTTGCTANTTCATTTTTTTATAAATTAAAAAAATCACTTTCATTTTTCTTTATAAAAGTTAAATATCCTACAAACCGTTAATCGTTGCACGAAACTAATCATACCATTACGAAGAGAATTAAATTATTTTTCTATAGAGGGAGCTTATATATACTTTCGACGAACTTTTTTTCAAGTTTTTTAGTGTTGACATTTCCGCCTTGAAAAGTCATATGTGATTTGTAAAAACACACTTGATTTGTGATTTGTGAAAATCACATGTGATTTTTAAAATAACAAATCACATGTGATTTGTGAAATCACATGTGATTTTTAAAATAACAAATCACATGTGATTTGTGAAAATCACACCGTGATTTAAGAAATAAACAAAAATCACAAGTGATTTAAGAATTCACATATGATTTTTCAAGGCGAATATTTCAACACTAGAGAAAAGCTTAAAAATGCCCGTCTACTGAAAGATTAAAAAAAAAAAATCTTTTCGTGATGATATATTTTTTGGCGCTTGACGATTTACCGTCTGCAACATATTTTCTTTTCTGAAAAAAAAAATGGAATTTGAGTTTTTCTGTTTTGATGTAAAAATGAATGCTAAGAATTTGTCCATTTGATCTTTAAGAATTTGTGATCTATATGTTGATCTCACTTGCATTTTGAGAAGCGACTGATTGGTCAAGTTGCTGAGGTCGGGTCAACTTATATATAATTACCATGGTCTAACAAGTTAGGTCTTGATTTTTACCAATTTTTGAGTGAACGGGTTGTGATTTCCGACACTAAACACAATAATCGATGTCAAAGCTTTACCAATAAAAAAGATATTGACTTGAGATATATAAAGGTTTTGCTAAAGACAAACTATAAGATTAGTTTTTATGGTCACCACAATCATTACCTCCACACCAGCGCCACATAATCATTCAACACACTACAAAACCCTTCACATTTACCTTTTATGGTCACCACTAAACAAAAATATAAAAATACCTCACTTTATACAAACATAACCCTCTATATATCGCACACATACTCACAAACCAAATAAATAATACTAACAATAAAATACCCCACTTTTTTGGTTTGCACAACGGCGATGCATACCACCGCTATAGTGCACAAAAGTAGGCGGTGGTGAGTTGCTTTTATGGTGTTTTACGCGTCAAAAATAAGGTGATGGTGCACCGTGCACCACCCATCATAAAAACTAGTCTAAGATTTATGGAGTTGGTAATGATAGCTTATTATAGCTATCAAGGTTACAACACATATAACAACCAATTTAGTATTTACTTTTAGTTAGAGTCGAGACTTGTTAAACCAACATGTGGTTATGGTTCACAACACATTAAACACAGATAACAAAAATTAACCGCAAAACGGTTGTTGTCGTACCTCTTGTGATCACATATTTCTTAGATTCAATATTCTGCAGGAAATTGCGTTTCAATGTTCTTTTTATGTTCCAAAATATATGTTATGATAGTCTTTGTAACAAGGCCAATAACTTTTGATAACAAATTGTTGCATCTCTTTTGGATTAAAAAATGCGATGACTAATCTTTGAATTTGCTAGCTTACAATATTCGAATGAGATTTTTTATACAATCTATTTTACGAGTTAAGATTTGTGTATTATCCTGTGAACAAAAAAAAGTTCACAATTTCATATGTAACATCTAATCTATCTAATAAGTAATCATAACAATAGTCAAGAAACACACCAGAAATGAAACAAAATCCATATATCAATCAAACAAATTCAACAATTGACACCATAAAACTTCCTTAAAAAACACTCAAATTAAACCAAATCAATCCAAGAAATCAAATCCCAAATCCAAATGCATGACAAAAAACAAGAAACTTGACTAACTACTAACCAACAATGCCTATGCCTTCAATGCAAACAATCCTAAACCAACAATAGCAACAATCACAAAAACAGAAACCGAAACCATTGCAACCGAATCAGACGAAGAAGGTCCAGGACTTGAAAACGGCGAACCACCAGAGCTCACGTACTGAGCAGGACCCGGAGCCCCAACGGAATAAGAATTCTCGGGCGGTTGGGATATAGTAGGCGGAAAGTACCTAGCAGGACTTGGACTCTTAACTTCCAACGTCATGATAACACCTCTTTTACACCTATCAGCATTCCCACTTATGAAATACATCGTGCCCGCGTTGTCCAGACTGACCACAGTGTCCCCATCATTAAAGAACGCAATCGGGTTGCTTGAATCACAATGGAAGAATCCCCATTTTTCAACTATAGCAACTGAATCATTCTTGTAACGAAAACCTGTTTCACACAACAAATAACAAAAATTAGTCATGTAACCCAAAAAAAAAAAAAAAAAAAGGCAGGACGTTGTCTTAATGAAATTACGTGTATTAAAAAAGTTGCTCTTGGTAAAAAATAGTTTTCGCTAGTTAAATGATTTCAACTATAGAATAGCAACCTACATTTCTTAGAGTAACGTTCTATTAAACTTTACGAAATTTTGTGTTAGGAGATAAAAGAAATTTGTTTCTAAAAAACGGTTTGGACTATAAAACATCAACGTACTATCTTGAATGTAACGTTTTGAAATTTTTTTAAGACTTTGTGCTAGTAAATAAAGATACATATTCGTATGAAATGAAAAAGGAGAATAACCAACGTAGAGTATCGCCAACATGAAAACGTCGTCTAGAAGCCCAAACATTGTAGAGTTGGGACTCGTTGGTTGCAGGGATTCTCCAACCAACGACGCCACCAACCGGGAATTCTTTCGCCGAGACGGAACCAAAGATGGCTGTGAATGCTAAGAAGAATGAGCAGAGAAGTAGTAAAGTTTTGGGAGACATTTTTTCTACTGTGAAATTAAGGTTTGGTGAGAGGGTAAATGTGATGGGCTTAGTTTATAATGGTGTGAGGGTTAAGGTTTTGGAGGGAAATTAGGGGTGTGGGTTAGTGGGGTCGTGGGGTGGTTATTTTGTAGGAGTTGAAGTTACTTGGTCAAACATAATAATGTATTGGCCGTTTTTAGTCTTGTGTGGAGTTCGGTTAATTTGTTTAAATTTATTATAGTCTTGTTTGATATATTGTATTTGGTAATTCATAATAATTGTATTTGATATATAGTCTTCTTATAAAAAAATTCAGAATATGTGAAGTGTTATGAATTATTGGGGGCAAATTAAGGATCCAGTGAGAAGAAAACTCAAAATGAGAAGAATGAGAAATAACTATAATTGCGTATTTGAGATGCATCGACTTGAATTAGATGCATCTCTATTTATTTAGATGTATCAAAATTAGTTTCAAAAGTGATTTTGAAGTGAAAACGATGCAAAGTAGTACTAGCAACAAATTTGACCCACAGAGGACGAAAAATACATAGGATTCGTCTAACTTGATGAAATGCATCTAATATATATTTATGCATCTAATTTTTAGCTAGAAAATATATTATGATGCATCTAAAGGATTAGGGATGCATCTAATTCAAGTTGATGCATCTTTAATGTGTAGTTATAGTTATTTCTCATCCTTCTTATTTTAAGGATTCTTCTCATTTGATCCTTAGTCGTATTTGTAGATTAAAAGTGTAAAATGACATAATTAGACATACAAATAACAACCGATATGAATAGGAATAATATAGGACGTGGGTAATTTCAAAGGGCAAGTCAATAATTTTATGAAATATAAACTCCAGCATCTTTTTAAAAGTTTTTTTGAGAATTTATTTTTCTAAAATTATAGAGATATAGTGTTATGAGTTACTAGTTATTATGGGATTTCCACGTTTGTCTATGAACTAGAATATAAGCCGCGCGTTGCTGCGGGCTTCTGAGATGAAGGACCAAGTTCGTATCGGTTTTTTTTTTTTTTTTTTTTTTTTTTTTTTTTTTTTTTTTTTTTTTTTTTTTTTTTTTTTTTTTTTTTTTTTAAAATTGTTAAAGATAACGGTCGTTAGCTACTTAACGTCAAGTTATTGACCAAGGACTGACTTTGCAATAGATGTATAACATGAAGGACCAATCATGTAAATTATTAGAGGAGTAATTTTGCAACGGACCTCTGAGATGAAGGACCAATTACGTACGGATTTAAAAAAAATGTTAAAGATAACGGTCATTAGTTAGCAGCTAACGACCGTTAGTCAAGGACTGACATTGCAATGGATGTATAACATGAAGGACAAATCATGTAAATTATTAGAGGACTAATTTTGCAATGGACCTCTGAGATGAAGGACTAATTTCGCATGAATTTTTTTTTAAAAAAAAGTTAAAGATAACGGCCGGTACGGATTTAAAAAAAATGTTAAAGATAACGGTCATTAGTTAGCAGCTAACGACCGTTAGTCAAGGACTGACATTGCAATGGATGTATAACATGAAGGACAAATCATGTAAATTATTAGAGGACTAATTTTGCAATGGACCTCTGAGATGAAGGACTAATTTCGCATGAATTTTTTTTAAAAAAAAGTTAAAGATAACGATCGTTAGTTAATAACTAACGACCGTTAGTACTGTAGCGCTACAGTAACTAACGCTCGTTAGTCACTGTAGTGCTACAGTGTTTTGGGGTGCGCCCCCTTTTTGTTATATATATATAAACTAACGACCGTTAGTACTGTAGCGCTACAGTAACTAACGCCCGTTAGTCACTGTAGTGCTACAGTGTTTTGGGGTGCGCCCCCTTTTTGTTATATATATATAAATTACTAGTTACTTGTTCATCATTAATGTCGTCTTTTACTTGTTCTCCCATGTATTCAGTGAGATGTATAATGCATGATTGTTGTATAAATAGCACATGAAAATAACGAAATGAGATACATCAATATCATCTTTTCATAAGTGATCTTTTACTTCTCTTTATTGATTATCTAATTTTCTCGAAAGTTCTATAATTATATTGCCATACGCCTCGTTAATTATAACATGAAGAAATATAATGGTTGATAAAAACGGTATAAGGCACAATTATTAGCATAACAAAAGCATTAATCTATGATTAACTGATTGAGAAACAGAAAAATGTGCTTAATGATTAATATTGTGCCTAAACTTACATGACAACTTTACAAATCAATAAAACATAAATACACATATTTAGTCATGAAATAGTAAATGTTTAGGACACTCGGGGCTTGTTTGTTTAATAATTTGATTAAGTCATGTTTAAATAAAAGATGACATAATGTGAAGACATTCCGTCGTAAACAAATACTTTTCAGGTGACTTTATAAAATGAATTTCTTTTGTATTAAGAAAATTAAGTCGAATTCAAATGCCCCCGATGTTCCTCATTTTATAAAGTTAGTCATGACATTCAAATGCAAAAGGGTTAAATGTAAATAATAATAACGGTCTACTAATTCAAACTACGTATTATTTGTTTTAAGAGTATGCGAGCACATGAACTATACCAGAAAACCGAACTGGAACCATATAATTACGTACTGAACCGAACCAATGTAACGGATGTACTTGGTACGAATTATAGCAAATAGTATATTATCGATTGATGTGGTACGTGTCTCTTACCGATATGCACTAGCTCAAACTTTGAGTTTTGTTCACGGTATGGTTTAAAAATGATAACATATTACTAGTACTGAACTAGTTATCGTACGCTATTCATTATCATATTCTCAAATTTATCGCACAAGTCTAGTCTTGTATCGTTACTCATCCTTAGGTACGGTTGACTAATAATAACAACATACTTTCATTTTAGTTATGTTGTCTCAAATGAACGGCGAAAAGATATAGTCTATGATAGACAAAAAAGATAATACATACATTAACTGGTATGTAAGACTCGTCTATTATAAGAAAACATGTTATAACAACTGAGTCGGTTAAAAGATCAAAGATGTTACACAAAACTGTAAATTAGGCCCATAAAACTCATTTAAAAGAAAATAATAATAATAAAAAAATAAAAATAAATAAATAAATAAATAAATAAATAAGCGACAAAAAGATCCAAGTTTTTTAACACGTCTTAACTTTGATTCAACGTAGCAGTCAGTTTTTTTAACAGGTCTAACCAGTTTATTACAGCACCATGAGTCTTAAACCCACAAGACAATGTTTATCGTGTTTAAAAGACTACTAATCATGAAACTTTTGTTCCTAAAACACGCAGAAAAGAAAACCAAACAATTTGAAGTCGACGACGCTATTGCAAATGGGACCTTAGTCATTCATCCTATTTATCATGTCATTTCTTTTTACCTTTGTTCTTCTTACTCTTCTTCGCCTTGTTGTTTCCCTTCCCTTTGTTGTTTCTCGCATCCTGAGTGTTATCACCGCTGTTTTTTAACATTTCCACATGTGAATCTTCGTCACCTTTTTCTTTAACCTCACTTGTGCAGCTGCTCACTGACACGACCATTTGCCCAACCTTCGATTCCTGACTCATGGCAGCATTTTTCATGAAATCATCTATCTTTGGCCTATAACCTTGCAGCCACATCACAGCAATTTTCACATCCTCTATTAAATCTGATTGCTTGATATCTGGTGAACTGAAAAAGATCCAAAAACCCAAGAAATCTTAATACGGATTGCTGTTTGGTTTGGTTTAAACAATAAAAAACCACTTCAAAGTTCAAATTTTACAATAGTGCAAATCTTTCTTGTTTCATATGCAAAAGAAAGCACATTCAGACAATAAATTGCCTTACATACAACCCATAAATCTTCGTCAGAAAGAGATTTTAGATTCACAAGGGTAGTAGTTAATGTGCATATATTTATCTCAAGTTCATCCTGGCAAGAAAACAGATAAATCATAAGGCATCAAACTTACAATAATGACAATAATATAAACATAAATCATTCATTATAAACGCAATGACGTATATTACCTTAATCATAGTTGCAGCAGATAACTTGTTCAGTGCCACCCCCTTCTTCGCGTTTATAGCTTTGGATATTTCTTCTATAACTTTCCAATTCATTTGTGGTTCCAGACAATGCATATTCATGTTTGAATCTGGTAAAGTGTTTGAAGATGATACCTCAGGAATTGTCCCAGCGTTAACAGTGTTTGATGACGTGGAGACATTATGTGTATTTTTCCTCGGAAACAAAACGCTCATAATCTCCTCTTTAGAATTCTCAAGGTCAACAAATATAGCACAAGGAGCATTTACTTTTGGACTCGCATTTTCTGATCTAACAATCAGGAGAGGATCATCTATGCTTAAAAAAGCTTCTGCAACAACTTCTGGATCCAAGTTCAATTTTTAATTTGTCCTTTTCCTTAGAAGATCACGCACAAACTTCTTTGGAAGCAAATATCCATAATTGTCGTAACCTGACAGCAACTCGAGTAGGAAGTCAGAATGCTCTGGTAATTTCAAACATATTAAGGACACTATCATAACCAGCTTTAATATTAGAAGTGGATAATAAGAAACATCCATACTTAGCTTTCGAATCCATGATATAGTAGTTACTCTATCGTCTAACAATTCGAAGACTACGTCAAGAATGAAGAAGTTTACATCAAAAGAAGACGGCCCAGTAGATGAAGTTGAAGCAGAGTGAATATGTGTAAACGATCCAACAAAAGTAGATTTTGTTGTGTAAAAAAATCTTGAAGAGAAAGATCGCATTAAAAGAAGACGGTCCAATAGGTACACGATACTGTGAGGTGTTAAGTAAGCGGCACTGTGAGGTGTTAAGTAAGCGGCACTGTGAGGTGTTAAGTAAGTGGCACGCTTCCAGCCAGCTCTAAAAGAATCATTCAAAGCAAATTCAAGTGCTGGAGCAACATGAACACCTTTCAACCCACCATCCCTAAATTTCTCAACAAATGATTTCCATTGAGGGTATCTATTTAGCTTATTTATGAGATTCTCGTAAGCTGCTACGGATACTCTTGAGCCTAGAAATATCATAAGCACACTCCCAAGAGCCGTGATCTCAACCATTTGATCAATAATCTCCTCAAGTAAGTTAACCGAAAGATCAGTCTCCCTTAGGGAAACCAAGTCGTGAGATACTGCATTGCGCCAGTCCAATGGAAACACGAAATCAAAGTACTTTAAAGAAATTCCAAGGAACCTTTGCACCTTCCTTCTATCAGCACCTGTGGCGTTAACACTCTGGTAATATAAAAGAAACTTGGAAACTTCACAAATGTGAAAAAGAGATGTGCTTTGGTGAAATGCGGAACAATTTAACTTTGACTTATAGAGGCCTTCAAGGGTTTCAAGTACCTTTATACCCACAGATAGTAACTCAGACCGCCAATAAGACCACATAGCAATCATCAACTCTTTTTCATCAATAGTTACACGCTTCCCGTCTTTTTGAAGACCCTTGTGACCAAATTGTTTTTTCCATTCCCCATAAAAGCCCTTTTGAGTATAGTTTCTTGCCCAGTAAGCATCCTTGTCAAACAACAGGTAAACCATGTCACCATTTACCCTATATTTATTCACGCCCAAATAGGTTAAACAGAATACATTGGCGGGAGTTCCAATTTTCTCAAAGTTATCTACAATATGATTCTTCCATAAATTCCAGTAAAAAACCAAAGTTCGAATAGAAACTTGGTTCTCAAAGTTATCACAATGCTCACTTATATCAATGGGTAATTCGTCTTCCCACTCATACTTTGTGAGATGTAGATGAAAATGAGCATCCAAAATTTTTCTAATCGACAAGATTTCTCCCCTAAAACTACCAATTTCCTGGGAATCATGCAGATCTTTCTTAAGCTCAGGTAAGCTATTATGCTGACCAGAGATTACTTTAAGCTCTCTACAAACAAATTCATAGAAATTTTCTGAGTCCAGTTTTGCAAGCGACTTTACTTTGTTACAAATTTCCTCCATCTGATCAAACTGCTTCAACGGCCAACCTGTGTTTCCATTTCCCCATGCCGTTCGAAATAAAACATACCAGATTAAACACATTGCTGCCCCCTGAAAATCTCCAGCCTTCTCCAAAAGATCAGCGTCTTTTGGAAGATCACCCCATGACTTCGCCAGGTCAGCAGCTTCAACAAAATGACCTGATTCTTCTTCCAACAGCAAAAGGTCATCAAGGCAGCCTAAAGATCTCAAGAATATACGTTTAGACTCCATAGAACAAAAAGCTCTGACAAATTTCATCATGGATTTAGGATCTTTCTGCTCATAGTAGTCAAGAGCAACACTTTCTAAGAATTCTTGCTCAATTTGTTCTATTTCTTTGCTTTGAACTTTAACATCCTTTTTCCAAGTCTCTATAAAATGCAGCCCTTCATAATAAAGTTTTCCTTTTTTGCAAACTAACAAACAGTTGGAAAACTTATCTCCTTTAGCGTAAGCTTCCGCTGCATCACTATAGCACCCTGCTAGTGTGAAACACTCTGCTGCTGCATGCCTGCATCCATCTTTCCACATTTGTACGAATATAGTTTTCCTGGACAAAATACAGCACTTAAAATTAGAAGTGGCCAAAATGGGCGGTCGTCCTTTTAGGTAACCATTCAACAGTGGTTGGGGGTGAAACGGGTCAATTTAAGTACGCGTCAAAATGGGCCATGGCAGGTTGACCCGCTTACACTATTTTTTATATGAAAATTCAACATGATAAAATATGAAAGACAATATACAGACTATCACAACAATCTATATCCTTGAAAAATGATTTAAAGGGTATCCGCATTAAAAGTGAAGTTAGGGTGACTAACAACCAAATGGATCCATTCCTATAGTTAATTTCTTTTGTTTGACTCATTTTAGTTCAAAAGTTGATTAAACTAGTGTAAGCACGTTAATATCTAGACATTCATTTATGACTATAAAAAATAACTACCAGCTCTTTCATACTCCCCCAAATCATAGTAACATAATGCAGCAGACTCAAGTTTCCCAACAGACACGTTCCCGCTGCTTCTCTAAGATGACCTATATATTTTTCACTGTTGCTTCCCCGTATTTGATCAGCCAATGCTCTGAGATCAGAAGCCTTGGCCAATTTCTCCCACATAGTGTCTCCAGCTCTTTCAAAACACAATCTTGCCATCACAAAATTATTTTCATAAAATAGCTGAAAAACATATAAACATCATGAAAGCATGTCAAGCAAGATTAAATTAAAAGAAAAACAGAACACAAGAAAATCAAAGAAGTATTAAAGAAGAAAAAAAGGACCTTTTTCCCACGTTCCCGCATAGCCTGTGCCACTGAGTCATCCAGCTTCCGTATCTGAACGAGTCCCCTTGTTTTCCAGTAGTCAAACATTGGCTTAGAGAGCTCCTCTTTGTTCTCAGATATCCATAGCCTTTGCCTCGTTCGAGTTATGGCCACATACAATTGTTTTAATTCAGAACACAAAACACTATGTCTTGCTTCACTGAATGTCGGGAAAGACTGAGGAAGTTTATCATCGTGCCAATCATGTTGTTTCATATACCCATATATAACTCTCCACTGGTCTTTCAAAGGTGATGTTCCAAAAAAGTTGTACAGTAAGACATCCTAAGGAAAAAAAAAGGGGGTTATCAATAATCATTTTGTGGCATAAATTTAAAACAAATAAATTGATTTAAGGCTTTTACCTGAAAATCGAGACCTTTACACTCCACTATAGTGAGAACAAGTGCATTTTTTCCAACAAATTCACAAACTTCAGTTTTCGCATGATCATCACGTACCAATATCACTTGTTCTGCCCCAAACCCTACAACATCTTCACCACTTGCACTGCCACCAAAAATAGTCACGATTGCATTTTCATCGTTGCCAGACTCAAGTAAAACAGGAGCTTCCCCAGATATAAGACTAATTTCAGGCTCTAACTTGTCAATTGAGTGAATAAAGTAATGGTATATAATGTCAATGACACTCTGAGCTAAATCAAGCACACCAGCATGGGTTCTGAAATTCTGTTTTACTTGTTTTATCTCGGATACAAGACCTTTTTCTTGTTTTCCAGATCTTCTGGCGCCTAGGAACTCTTTATAAAAAAGAGATCGTATATCTTGAAACCTGAAATCAATCCCTCTTGCAATGGTTTGTGCCGTGTCACCCGCAAATATAAAGCCTTCTTCAACATTTTGGCAAATATATTTGAAAAGAGAAATCTGCCTCGTACTAAGATCTTGCACCTCATCAATATATACAAAATCCATTTAGTCCCCTTCATAAATCCCATTTTTAAGCCTATGATGAATGTCATTAACAAAATCACCCAAATCGAAGTCTCCACGCTCAATTTTCATCTTTTCATAGGTTTCAAAGAGGGTGTAAACAATATCTCTATTCTCTTTACTTAAAGTGGAGGAACGAATTTCGGCCAGCAAAGAATAAGCCTCGCGGCTTAGCGTTCCTTCATTGCCTCCTTTTATATGAGATATAATCTCGGTGAACACTCTTGAGGGATCAAGCTTTTTGGTGAGATTTGAATTAAAGTGTGGCCAGTAAAGTGAGCAAAACCTATCAAATGTGACCTCTCCATATCTTATAAAAGTTTTCAACGCAACAGAACTTTTTGTTGCCTCAAGAAACCTTTCAAAGAATGAACTTCCCAATGTGCCATCCAACATCATTAAAAACTTATGAAATGTTATTACAAGAGGATATATATTCCCGGGGATATCAATAAATGTGTCTGGGATATCACTAAACTCTGATGTAACATCAACATCGTCAACACTGATCTCTGCTGATGAATTCGCATTTTTTGAAATACTGTCAAATACATCAATTTTTGAAGTCAGAAGATAAACTTAAAGCAAAATCAAATAGAACGAAAAAAGTATTTCCGCACCTTGTTAAGTGGGAGACATGCTGTTTAACAGCAAAACACAATTGTGGGCTGAGTGTCACAAAAAGCTGGCGAAGAACAGTAGGTTTGCTATCTTCAGAATCGTCAACAACCTCAGCATCTCTAAATTGGTTGTTTTCTGCTTCACAAATCCCTTGAGTGTCGTTTCAAAAACGCTGCTCGTTTTGGAACAACTTCGTAATCAAAATGGTTGTTTTCCCGGTTCCTGACCGTCCAATTATGAATGAGCTTTTGCTAAACAATAATACGTCCATCTGTTCATCAGTCAGTTGCATGGGTAGATCAACTTCTTCACCAGATAGCAAATGGCACACCACTTCATACGACAATGAGTAGAACTTCATCAGCAGTAAGCTTTCACTCACTTTTAAGTTTTCAACAAAATTTCTACCACCATTGGAATCCTCACTCACTTCATTATAGCCTTCATCATTGACCAAATGACGATAGCGGATAATTTCTTGAGATGCCGCCCAACACCTAGGAACTTCCAAATTCCTGCATAACATTAAAGAAAAACAACAATGTAAATAAACTGTAATAAGCATGTAAAAATCAGAATCACTACTTCAAAATTAGTAGACGGAAAATGATCATACCCCTGGAATAGTTTTTCTGCGCAACGAGTAATATAATCTTTGTGTATGCAGAATATATATTCTCAAGTCGTTTTGTCAATTTTGGAATCTCTTCATAAGGAGATATATCCCAAACCTTCATAACTTGTACATATTGGATATCCTTGATGATGTCAACTGTGCAAATAATATACAACCCTTCAACATTAAATTGTTTTAAATTTTTTGAGGAATTCGCAGGAGACAAGCCTAAGCTTCTGTTATCGGGTCGCCAACCAGTAGAAAGTCTCAATAAAAGATTTAAAACCAATTTCTTCAAGCGATCACATGTAAGCTTTCCAAATGATCTTCTAAAGTCATCATTGAAGAGAACCTGGCGGCATAAAGTCAAGTAGATATGAAGAACATGTTAGTATGTTACATAATACTAGTAAACATATTTGGGTAAAAAAAAATAATACTTAAATACCTTCCATTGTGCATCTTTATAAAGTACACTATTCCTGTTAACGAGATCATCAAGTGGTTCTTGCTCTTTTTCCGCCTACAAGTGATGTATCAAGTCATCAGAAAGATTCAAGTAATGAATATACTATATTACTATCTAAACAGCAAAACCAGTCGGTTTTATACAGCAGTATTCAAACAACATTCATGTTTTTTTTAGAAAAATATTTCTGCACAAATGGAATCTTTGGGATTACTTCATATATCTTATAAAGTGATTATCGGCTTATAAATGCGTAAGTACTATACTTCAGCGTTAAATTGCCATATAAGCAGTTTTTGCCGAACACTTGAAACTATAATATGTACATAAACAGAGAAGCACTCATGTAAGTAATCCTAGATACCCTCATAATCGGAAAATATACAAGAATGAATCTTCCGGTCCAAACCCCTCAACTGAAAAACAACCTAATGTACTTCAGGGTTGTGTGTCACAGGAACCCTAAATGCTATAAAAATCCTAACACCTATGCGCGTAATCAACAGCCCACAAGACTAATCCTAAGTCAAAAAGAATAGCCATCAAGATTGTGCCATTAGGTGCTAAATTCAAATAACAGTTGTGAGACTAGAAATAAGTCTGACAGATAAATGGATGTCCTAAGTTAGACAACTATGTTCATACTCTAGCATACCACAGATTAAAGCCATCGGTATCAAGAATAAAGACTATCTGTACGGCAGATAAACTTCCAAACGTCAGGCCTTCTGCCAACAAACACACAGCACACAACGAAAATCAGCCAAGACAAGTGCTTCATCAGCTAAGAAAAGTATAAGTAGGTTAAACAAATCAACCTTCCATTGTATCCCATCGTTAATGCAAATTCAGAAACTAGCATGTCGACATATCGTGCAAAGCCACTACTAATATGTGTAAGACGTATTTTAATATCTCAATCTTAGGACAAACACCGATGAACAATCAGCATTGAACACAACCAGGAATCAAAATTTGAATCCAAATTAAATTTCATTTACAATGTGTAAGACGTATTTTAATATCTCAATCTTAGGACAAACACCGATGAACAATCAGCATTGAACACAACCAGGAATCAAAAGTTGAATCCAAATTAAATTTCATTTACAACCTAGTTAAGCACAACCATGAGTCAAAAATCATTACAAATCAAACCAAATTAGTGCAAGAGCTTGAAACCGATCAATATCACATCCAATTCAGAAGAAAAATCATTAAAGCCCAAACCAGCACAAAATAATGAACATGATCCAGTATTAAACCAAATCCATGTGAAAATCATGTTACTACAAACAGCTTCCAAGCTGCTAAATTTACAAGTCTTGCGTAAGTCGTACACTAGATAGTTAAATGAAAGAGTTTGGCTTCTTTTCAGACTTTGAGAAGTGTGCAAAATGGCCACATACTTGTATGCTGTATGCTATCACATAACATTCAGCAAGTAACTTTATATAACCGAAACAAACATAAAGTAGACAATAAACCACAATAACATAGCACAATTAACATAGCACAACCAACAAGAGTAGCATAACGCTTGCACAAAATTTACTAAAAGGATCCCATAATCCTCATACTCCATGAGCGTTGACTTGTGAGTCAAATGGGTCAAACTTTGACTTGAAAAAAGTTAACAATAGTTTTAGGGGGTGTTGTCTAAGCTTATTAGATGGGCTTATGAGCTTACTCAAAAACTGATAAGCTCATTTCTTATCGCGTATGAGCTTAAATAAGCCATAAGCTTAAGTTGATAAGCTCATAAGCACATCAAATAAGCTCCAACAAAAACCCCTTATTCATTTATTTAACTATAACTATTTATTTTGAGTAACCAAGGTTTTCGACCTATTGGCCGACTAATCCACGGGGTTTGAACCCACCGACATACATATCAAACAAGGTAAAGCCCCTCACTTTTCAGGAGGTTGACGTGGCCATTTAAGGGTTGAACAAACACCCCCTTAACCTTTGGAGATATAGCTTATTTATTCCTTATGATAATACGAAATCCCAAACACCCTCTAAACTCCATACTAATAACAAATAACAAAATATGAATCTAGTGTTAAAAAAAAAAAAAAAAAAAAAAAAAAAAAAAAAAAAAAAAAGAAAAACCTTGTAGTTGTTGTTATGAATAGAGCATGAAAATATCAAGCTTGTAAAATCAACAGCTCCTCCTCCCCCCAAACACCCTTCTTGTTCCATCATCATTCACCTAAAAATATGCATAAAATCGTTAGTACCAAATGGGTTAGTCTTTTTTAAATATTTTGTTTCTAAAATGAAAAGGGTTTCTTTCTTACAGGCAGCTTGATGATATAATAAAGTGTAACAAAAAATATCAAAAACCCATTTTCAGGATTTTGTACAAGTTCAAAATGCAGGTCAGGGTTTAGTAGTCCTTTGGGATGGGATGGGATGGGAAAAGGAAAGTAGGGAATGAGATTGTGAAGAAAGTGGTTATTTTTATTTGTGTTCTTGAGTTTTTATTATAAGTTGCAAGGAAAGGAAAAGAAACTGCCCAAATTACAAATATAACCTCAAAACATAAATTACTCTTCTCATGAAATACTATCCGGCCATAATTCAACAAAGTGAGGAATTTCGAAAGTACTTTTCACATGAAATACACGCATTTTTTTCACAACAATTTGTACATATCTTTATGGTCTATTGATAACAATAGTAATATAAGGTACATATATGCAATCATTCGAATCTGAATGAGAATATTTGTTCTCGACTCTACTGATCTACGTTATCAATAACAAAAGTTCTGCAAGTCAAAGAACTGAAGTGGGTACACTAATAGACGAACAATAGAATGATAATTAGATAAATCAAAATTTACCAAAAAACTCATTGCCAAATGAGTTCTCGTATTTACCCAACTGTAAATGCATGCCTTCTTGATTTAATCTTTTTTTACGCCCCACCAATACCATTTATATGTTTGTTTATTTGAGAGACTAATCAACAATAAATGATGAAGACTTACTGCTCGTTCTTGTGGGTTTTTTTTTGGTTCGGTTGCTGTAAACTAGGTCAGATTATATGGGACGTACCATGAAGAAACAAGGATATAATTGTAATTTAGCAAAAGCCCATATTCTCACTTTATCCATTCCCTCCTCCCTCCTGATCATCCCAAATATGGGCGGATTACAAATACACACAAAAGCCTATCCCTTCCCTCCCTCGCACCTTCCCCTCCCCTACCATTCCATCTTAAAAAAACTCAAGAAAACCCCTTTTTTTGTTTCCCTTCCCATCCTCTTCCATTGCTTTAAAAAAAAACTCGAGAACAGAGTCTTATTTTATTTTATTTTTGTCTTATTTTGGTTTTCATCATCCTTTTATGTAGTAGTGCCACTTTTATTGTATCCTCATTTGCCTACATGTTTATACGCCAAAAATGATTATACTTCGTAGTAATTTTTTTCTTATACTTAAGTCCCGTGCACGCACGGGGTTTACACATAAGTCAAATTTATTTTAAAATTTTAGTTTACTATATGGACATATAAGAATTTATCCGTGAAAATTACAACTAATAAATATGCATGAGTTTGTCATTATATATTAATATCTATTAATATTTTGTACAAAGTTTTATTGGATGAAAGATTTAACTTTGTTTAGCTAACATAGATGTTGAGGTTGAGGTTGATGTTGTTGTTGTTTAACTTTAACTATTGATATCATGTTGTACAAAATGTCCGAGTTTAGTAGCACTTAATGAGCGTTGATGAAATTAAAATATACTCCGTAAAGTTTTTTAAAAATGTTTTTAAGATATCTGGATATCTGTATATAAATTTTAAATAATAATTACATGAGTCGTTGTTATAAGTAAATCGCGTATATTTGATATCATGTTGTACAAAATATGCGAGTTTTGTAGCACGAGCGTTGTCGTTGTTATAAGTTAAAATATATCCGTATATAAACTTTTATTTAGCTAACATAGATGTTGTGGTTGATGTTGTTGTTTAACTTTTAACAATTGGTATCATGTTCTGTAAAGTTTTTTAAAAATGTTTTCAGGATATCCGTATGTAAACTTTAAATAATAATTACATGAGTCGTTCTTATAAGTACAATCGCGTATATTTATTTTCATATCACAGTAACTCGTGATGAAAATTTCATATTTATATTACCGTTAATAATGATTTAGCCGTTTTTAATATTCAAATCCGTATACGCATAAATTAAACTTTTAAATTGGATAACATGAGTCCTTATTTAACGTACATAGTAAAAAGAATATTTTAATAGATGAAAGTTTAAAACTAATATTTATTTTAAAAATATTTAACGTATATTAATCCTAATTTGTATATTTATAAAATTTTGTAAGTTTAATAGAAGGAAGTCTCAAGCCAATACTAATACTTATGTAATTGTAGGGGTATAAAGTGTAAGGGTTATTTGTTTACGGAGTATTATTTAAAGTTATTAAAAAACATGGAGATTTATAATTTTACATTTAACTCCGTATAATATATTTAAAATTTAACCACTAATGTTTTACTAATTACCTCCTCTTTTTTTAAGTTTTTATTTTCATAAATTTGACACCTATATTTTTATATGTTTTTTTCCTCAATCAAATTCTCCACCAAATTTATTAAAGTTTTACCAAAATCAATTCAATTTTGACTTTTTATTGACCAATTATATTGCTTGATTTCGCCTATGTGTCAAAATCGAGCTTTCCTATTGGTCCAAATTTTTTTTCCACTAAGATTGATTTTGCAAAATCACTCCGAAATGATGTAATTTCTTTATTATATAAAAGATTTCAAAAGAGGTTTGTAACCTGCGCTCGTCGCGGAGCACGCGGGACTAACATTGCAACGGACTTATAATAATATACGGATCATGCGCGTTTTGTAAATTTTTGTGTTTTTCTTTCTTTACTACTAGACGAATACCCGTGCATAGCAACGGGATTTTATGGCGATAGATAGTTTATTGATAAAAAAAAAGTTTATAGGTTATAAACGAAAAATAATAAAAGTTTGAAGATTTGGTAATTAAACATAATGTTTTGAAACCCGGTTCGACCCGGGTGGTTCAGCCGGTTGAACCATTCCGGTCGAAAAATGGGTTGATTTAAATCGGGTCAACTTGCTATGTTGGGTCGAAAACTGGTCAAATTAAAACACAAACCGGGTTGACCCGGGACGCTTCAAAACCCGACGGGTTGACCCAGTTTAATTTGACCCATTTCCGAGCCAACCTAGCAAGTTGACCCGGTTTAAATCGACCCATTTTTCGACCGGAACGGTTCAATTGGTTGTACAATGTAAATAAATCATTATACTTTTAAGTAATGGATAATGTTTTGAAACCCGGTTCGACTCGGGTGGTTCAACCGGTTGAACCGTTTCGGTTGAAAAATGGGTCGATTTAAACCGGTCAACTTGTTATGTTCGGTCGGAAATGGGTCAAATTAAACCGGGTTTGAAGCGTCCCGGGTCAACCCGGTTTGTGTTTTAATTGGATGTACAATGTGAATAAATCATTGTACTTTTAAGTAATGGGGTGTTTTAATAAGAGTATTAATTACATTTCAATTAATTTGTATGAAACTCAACAATTGAAAACTCAACATACCCGGTTTGTGTTTTAATTTGTTGTACAATGTGAATAAATCATTGTACTTTTAAGTAATGGGGTGTTTTAATAAGAGTATTAATTACATTTCAATTGATTTGTAGTTTATATCAATAGCAACTCGTTTCCGTCAATAGCCGGTTGAAACTCAAGAATTGAAAACTCAACATTGACATTGAAAACTCAACATTGACCTTGAAAATTCAAGGTTGACCATTTTTCCTTTATAAGTAGTAGAGATAGAGGGCTGAACTTTTTTTTAACAAAAAACAGATCACGCGCGTTATGTAAATTTTTGTTTTTTTTCTTTATTTTTTACCTCGAGAGAGTTGAACTTTTTTTTTACTACGTAGTAATATATTGATCACGCGTGTTTTTGTAAATTTTTTGTTTTTTTCTTTCTTTTTTACCTTGAGAGTGGTGAACTTTGTTTTATTTAATAATATACCGCTTTCGAATGTTATCACCAGGCCTTACAGATTTTTTACAAAATTGGTTCGTCAATTTGTATGTACGTACATATTTATTTATTTTGTGTATATGAAGGTGTTATTTTTTTTATTATTTTTTTGTAAATAAACTCTTACGACAACAGTATCCTTTGTTCTAGTTTGTCGGTGGTTTAGCGGAGTTTACTGGTGTCCCATTTACTTGGATAGTTAAATGTGTGTATTATTCAATTTTGTCTCACATTACTTGAATAGTTAAATGAAATTGTTTTACATTTTTACTAAGTAAATCTCTAATTTTTTGCTTAGCAAATGTTGTGTTTGGAACTTTGAATCACTATTACAAGCTTAATTGTAACCCGCAAGCTTAAGATAATTTTACAAAGATATCAATGATCATTGTTTGAATCATTTCCCTGTCAGTTAATGAGATTGAGGGATAATGATAAATTGATTCTGATTGATTGATCATAACCATTACATCGTACATATATAAAGCAACATACCGAATATTCTAGATTATGGGCTAGAGCCCATTACAATAGACACAATACGTGCTAGGCTAACTTTCCCAAGATATTGTTTGATAAATGATTAAAGCTAAAATCACTAGCTCAAAATTTGAGTTCAATACAAGGTATGGTTTGAGACCCATACCATATTAGTAATACCAAACCAATGCTATAATAATACCGGCTATGCATTACTCGTATTCTCAAATTGTAAAATCCGGCTTTCTACTGTTACTCATTCCCAGTCTTACCCATGATAAAAACACAACATACTCTAATTTTCGTTCATTTCAATAACATATTTTGATTTTATTATTAAAACGTTAGTTATGTTGTCTTAAATGCACGGCAAGAAAAACGTTGTCTAAACTAGGTGCATGCTTCCCCCAAACTGGTTAGTATTGTTACTGCCATTTTAAAGCTGATAAAGATGATCAGATGTAATGTAGGTAATTAGTTCTGAACTTAATGCCGATTTTGGTAGCCGTAGAGGCATAAATACTTGAGTATGGACTGTGGGGAGTTCATCTTTAAGAGCATGCCATTGCCTTGTATTAACCAATTTCAGCCCGATGATTAGAGGATTATTAACTTGCATCCCGTTAATGTTAAGTGCCTTCTCAGCATCTTCTTGACTCAAAATGGTCAACAAAAGACTGCAAATTATGAAAATACCACACAATCTTGAAAATTCTTTATGCTAAAGAGGGTACAAGAAACCTGAAAAAGAATGTGAATTCTGTTAGCGTCTCCTGGGCCCGCAAAATATTTCACAATTACACATTTACATCACATTAAACCCAAATTAGAGAATGTTGGAGTATTTGTTTTAGACAAAGGGAGCACAGTATGACACTTTAAGTATGTTTTTTTCTGACATACATGTCTACGTTGTTGGCTGAAATACCTCTCGATAACGTAAGGCAACAAAAGCTCAGTCACATGATATAGGACAGCAACGGAAGACGGTGCACTCATCAATTTAAGAAGACCACTTTCATAAGAATTCGCTACTGCAGTAGCTAAACGTTGTAACCAAAAATCCCACTTAACATGTTGACTCTTTTAAATTCTTCATTGCATATCTTCCGGTTCTTATAATTGATAGTTTGAGAAATACCCAAGAATTAAGCTTTCGAGTGGTTTAGTTTATGCACTCCATGTTTCAATGAACCACAATATTCAAGGAGTCTTTTTCAGCTTGATGTACACATAGTATTTTGGGAGAAAAAACTACAATTTCCAGTTTTCTATAAACGAACCAACGCTAGTAGTGCATAAAAAGCTAGATTTGCATATACGGTAGATACCAAGCCAAGAAATGGTGAAAGCCCAAATTATCTACACCAAAAGCACGCCTAACGTCACTTTACTATACCAAACAAGCTTACATGCAATCACCACGGATTATAACTTATAAGACCACCCCATTACCCCAATGATCCAAGAGGAATAGCCAAGTTCAATTTGGAACACAGTTTTAACTTTTAAGTAAATTTATGGCTAATGGTCATATTATCCAACATGGCCCTTAATAATGAATTTTACTAAACATTTGAACTAAGTTCAATGTTACTACTTACTAATTACAAGTTTACAACACAGAGCTAAAGAAGTAGACCGGATAGAACTTGTAACAACTGAAAATGTTGTATAAGCGATTAAGCTAGAGACATTTCGAAACAACACCACTATAAATATACTACTCCATTATTTAGCCAATTATTTCCACATATTAAAAGTTTATACTCAATTGCTTTCAAGATATGTCATCAAATTCTAGATGTTCTTCTGTCAGTTTCCGCTTGGTAAGGATACAATCGATTATTTACTAATCAAAACAGTGAAGAAAGCAAAGAAAAAAAATATATATAGCTAATGACAGTTGATTATGTAACCTATGAAAACCAAGTCGAATTAACTTGTGCGTTGTTTCATGAAAGATGTTGCACAAATTCTAATATAAAAAGCTTGGAAATTAGCGTTGACCCATATAGCTTTATATAAGTCTAAGGCTCAATCTTGTCCCATTTAGGGGGTGTTTGTCTTGGGGTCCACGTTTTGAAAACCACATTTTGCAAACCAAGTTTTGCAAAAGTTACTCTGGGGTCCAGCAGCAAAACGTCGTTTTGAGAGCAAATATTCCAATAATCACTTTTCTTGCCAAACACCAAAATTTGATTATTCACGTTTTGAAAACGTGATAATCAAATAATCACGTTTTGACTGAGTTGCCAAACACCCCCTTAGTTGCTTCTTTGTCCGATGTGAGATTGAGTTGCATAGATGACTTGGTTTTTTTCACCCTTTTTATTTCTCTTTCGAATAGTCTTTTGGGTCTTTAACAAAGTTTCCTTAGAGAGCTAGGTGTAGTTGGTGTTTATAACTATCATAGGTGCCATCACGTTAGCTTTTACGGTAAAACATTCTAATAATAGAAAACCAAAAAAAATAATAATAATAGTACTCCCTCCGTCCCAAATTAATAGTCCATGTTTTTTTTTGGGATGTCTCAATTTAATTGTCCATTACTAAATATAGATAAGGGAGTTTGATCGAGTTTACTATATTGCCCTTACTTGAAATTATTATTACAAACCTTAAAGGATACAATAATTAATTAGTTAAGAGTAAAAATGTCATTTTGATAAAAAGTAAGAAAGAGAAAGCTGTAATAAATGCACTTTTCTTAAACTGTGTGTTTTTGTCGTAGGACAATTATTTTGGGACGGAGGGAGTAATAAAATAAAATAAAAAACACTTTCCTCAATAACATTCCTATAACACAACACCCAAAAAACTCCGCTCACTCAAAAAAAATAAAATAAAATAAAAATCGCTATCCTGATGGCTATGCACCTATGACACGGAACCAACGGTGCAGTTTAACAAGCATGGCGGCGTCATAGGGTGCAAATGGACACCTATAACATGCCATAGGGTCACTGCACCATGTCCTCTTAGCATTTATGGAGAAACGGGTCTTCATAAGTTGTTTCGAGAGGAAATAGCAATCCTTGAATAGGTAGAATCATAATTTTGAAAGACAGATTCTATAACCTTAAACGTAGACAATTCTATCTCGATTTCAGATTCTTATACACAATGCTCTAATCTTTATGGAGAAACCGAAAACTAAATCAATCTAAAATTGGGTAGCAACGAGTTAAACATGTTAGACTTTGTGTAGTACACCACAAGAAAATATTTTTAATTGGAAAAACGGAAAACGCGATCACGAATCTAGAATCTGTCTAATTGGGCTGACGTAATTGTTCGAGATACACAGGAGACTTTGTGAATGCTGTCCATTTAAATGATGACACGTACAGGAAATATATATAAAAAGTCTATCACGGTAATCAATCTTAGTGGTGTGATCAATGTTTTGAAAATCGGGTTCGAAATCGACCCGGTCAAGTTACCGGGCATCGGGTCAACCCGGTTTTTAATTTATTAGTATTATTATTTTTTTGATCGGGTCAACCGGTTCGGCCGCTGGGTCAACCGGTTTGACCGCCGGGTTAACCCGGTTTTTATTAAAAATTTTTGAAAAAACGAACCCGGCCGGGTTTCGAGAACCGGGTTGACCCGGGTCACTCAAAACCCGGCGGGTCTAACCGGTTAACCCGGTTTTATAAACCCTGGTTTTTTACCCGTTTTTTGGCCAGAACCGTTCGAACCGGTTAACCTGACCGGGTCGACCCGGGTTTCAAAACACTGGGTGTGATATTGACTCAACTTTACGGCTTGCACAAGCTTACAGAAACTAAAGCCCAATATGAACTCTTACACCGAGTGTTTCAAGTCCAACAACAATAAGTATAAGGACAGTTCAGACCTACTCATGTTTAGTTTTTCAAAATTTTGGTAATGCGAGCTGGACTATAGATAAAGGGCCAAAAGTTCTTTATAGAACCAACTTTTACCATAGAACCCATTAAACAATCTTAACCACTTATTTTTTTTTATCAAAATAAAAAAATAAACTTCCACCCTTTTTTTAAAACTTAAATATTTCGCAAACCGTAAATCGTCAAGCTACAAAAAAAATACCATCGCGACGAGAATTAAATTATCTTTCTATAGACATGCATTGTTATATACTTTCGACGAACTTTTTTTTCGATGAACTTTATTTTTTTCGCCCAGAAAAATCATATATGATTCGTAAGAATCATATATGATTCGATTTTAACAAATCATATATGATTCTTACGAATCATATATGATTCGTAAGAATCATATATGATTCGTAAGAATCGAATCATATATGATTTTTTACGAATCATATATGATTTTTACGAATCATATATGATTCTTTCTGGGTGGAAATTAAAAAAAAAAGTTCGTCGAAAGTTTATAACAATGCATATCTATAGAAAGATCATTTAATTCTCGTCGCGATGGTATTTTTTTTGTAGCTTGAAGATTTACCGTTTGCAAGATATGTTGTTTTGAAAAAAAAATGTGGAAATATAAATGGGTGGCTATGATTGGTTGATAGGTTCTATGGCATGTATGGGTTCTTCATGGATCTCAACTCTAGATAAAGGTGTGTCATCTTATTTAAATACGTAGTACTAAATGCAAATAATCTTTTCTTTTCTTTTTTTTTAAAGATTAAATATAAAATTAGGACCTCACAAACCAGGGAAAATAAAATAAATAAATAAATAAAAAGGGCAAGACTGCCACCAATCCGAGAACAGAATTATACAAAGCCTACAAACAGAATTATACAAAGCCAGCAAATCCAGTCCATCTTTAAATCCGAGCGAATACGAGCGGACATCCACAACTTAGCCAAACGTTGGATACTCGGAAAAATGTCTTCATTCTTGACGGTTTCGATGTCATCCCCCGGGCATGGATGAGACGGTTTCTCCAATTCCAAATAGCCCATAGAGTAGTATGGAAAACCCCATTCGTAGCTCTAACAATATTCTAGTCACCTTGGACATANTCCGCCAGCTCCACACCTTTCTCCAAATCCTACAAACCGTATGACATTTAATCAAAACATGATCAGTGGTCTCAGCTTCCGAATCACAAAAAGGGCAATTGGAGGAGGGAAGTGTTAATACAAATAATGTCAAAAAAGTTACTCGCATTATTCGGTCTTCTTGTGTTCTGATAATCACAAAATATAAAAACATGTTACGTAAAGTTACGGTTAATAAGTTTTTAATCGAGGAAACTCGTTTCTTCCATGTAACTACTACAACGTCACTTCAGGTATGAACAAACGTTATACCGACATTAGTAAAGTGATCAAAGAATTTTATTTTCTCCTAAACTTACATTTTTAAATTTGACAAAACATTTTTCACAAAAGTATTTTTGTGTTTTTAAAGAAATGTTTTATTAAGAAAAATTCAAAATTCAAATATGTAACAGCTATATTTCCCTCCAAAACAGTTAAGTTTTCACCACGTCACACAAAAAGAGGAGCGTCTGTCGGGACGGTCCCTTAAATGGACCGGCGGTCCCTTAATGATAAAGGACCGTTGCATGTTTAAGGGACCGCCACCTCCTTTCCTGTCGTGTATAAATACTGAACTGTTCCTTCTCAGAAAAGCAATCCTCTTGGCACAAAAACTTTCTGTTTCTTTATTTCTTTTTCTTTGATCACTATAACATGTCGGTAGATGTTTATAAGTGATTTCCTCTTCCTCAAAATGCAAGAGAAGAAATCTCGACGTAGATGAAGAATCGAGATTTTATATGAGTCCACACACAAACGTAACAAGTGTAGCGGTTCTATTCTTCCATCTATTTTCTTCTTGTAAATATTTCCGACTTGTGTGTGAGTCGAGGATGGAGTTATTTGTGTAAACTTGGAAGAAGATGAAGATCCAAGAAGTCTTGTAACTAGAATAGGTCTTGTATTTGTTGTGAGGAAAGTGATGTCTTGGTATGTAATTTAGGACTTAGTAAAGTCGGTGTGTGAAGGCTTGGATCGGGAAAGGATCCAAGTGTGTCTTTGTGTGAAGGCTTGGATTGGGTGAAGATCCAAGTGTGTCTTTTTGTGAAAGCTTGGATTGGGTGAAGATCCAAATTTGTCATTTGTGTGAAGGCTTGGATTGGGTGAAGATCCAAGTAGGACAAGTGTGCTTGTTCGTGTGGCCACGTGGGCCTTGGAGTAGATTGGTTCTAGCTACGATTAGAACTCGACATTCCGCTTAGTGTCGGTAAACTTTGTG
>LBNU01016894.1:0-56293 GCA_014162995.1 Artemisia annua | reverse complement strand
TGTGTGTGTGTGTGTGTGTTTCTTGGCTGCCAGTCCTACAGATATGGAGTTTTATCTTGCGAACAAGTGTGAAAACATCTTTAAAGAAATGGGTATAGCTGTTGATCTTGTCAACTTCTGTCTAGAGGAAGAGCATAAACATAAAAGGTGTGCGCTTAATGCATTTGTTGTTACTGTCAATAATAATGAAAACAACCACATCAAACATGTTGTAGCTGGATCGTATGATGTCCTATCCGGGTTTATAATATTACCTTCTTTAAGTGTGTATGGGGACTTCAAGCTTACCTTTAAAACAATTTGAAATCTGAGAATGTAGCAAAAGGATGGACCAGGAGTCTAAATCCAAGTGAGGGAGTTTGGAGAGAAGAAATTGGACCAAACCTGGGTGAAGAAAATGTTCAAATCGCTATAAAAAAGATGTTTCGTGAGAAAATATGGAATATTTGTCACAATCGAAGATGCTATTGGCACCACTTTTCTGTGGCCTTGCCCTTTTGTTACGGTATGCCAACCATGTTATACTTGTGACATCTTATATAAATCAAAGATTTATTTACACTGAACTTTATTATTTAACATGGATTGTTTATTTGTAGGTGGTGCGTGGGGATGATGCATGAAGATTGAGACCATCAGTTTCTAGGTTTTTTTCATGTTGTTATCGTTAAATTACCATATGTTATTCAAGACCATCAACTTCTACTTTGTTTGGTTCTTCCTTTTTTTTTTATTCCTGTTGTAGATAGCTGCATGATGGGTCAAAACCATCAGCTTGCACTTTTCTGTTGGATTTTGGAATACATTTATTCTGGATGCTATTATATAAAGGAAATGAAATTTTTTCATGCTTATCGAGTAATATCCTTATATTTACTTATCAAAAATTAAGTCTGGTTAATAGTTTTGCATTTTTTGTTTTGAATAGTGGTGTATGAAACATGTTTATAAGACCAAAGGTACTATTTGTTAGATGATGGAACTATTTTTACGACATCAAATTTGTCCTAAAAACACACATATATATTAGGACCCATTTTTTGGTACTCAGATAAGTTTTTATGCACTACTATTTCATCCAATGAATGTATCTTTTAGGACTTATGAAAGTGTCCCAAAAAATAATGGAAGGTTAAACATATAATAGAACACCGTAAAGCATCCTGTTATGTGATCTATTAGGACGCCCGTTTAGTCTTATAAGACAATTTTACGGGACTAAAGAATTAGTTTTATAATGTTTGTGTTTATTAGGACTCTCATAAGTGTCCTAAATATCTATTACAACCCTTACCTAGAGGACACATTTACATTGGTCCTATTAGCTTAAAGGTCCTATAAACATATTTTACAGGACACTAACCGGTGTCCCAAAAGCCCCCTTTTCTTCTAGTGTCAGATATGGTGGATATGCCTGACGATGCGTATGTCATGAATTATTGGCATATTGTTGGTTCTTCTTATGGCCTTGTATGTGTCTCTCCAAAAGATGCTCAAGTTTTAGTAACCAATCCCTCCACCAGGGCCGCCCCCCAAATTTCCCAAGATTAGCATGTTACTGAATATGTGTTGTAGTTATATATGTATCACTTTCTTTTCATTTGGAATTTGCCAAGCTTACTAACTCACAAATAATTACTATTGTGTATCAGTCTTTTGTAGTATCTACAGTCTACTTGCACTTCATAATCCTTTAATCTTAAATTTGTTTTTTTTTTGCTCACTTCTCAATTTGTTATTTCTTGGAATTGTAATCCTAAGTACTCGCTTCCTGGTTTTATTCCTTAGGCGCATCTTTCGGCTCCACGACCAAGTGCATGTTGTTAAAGTAGTCAAGCTGAGCTGAATGACATAAGATTCCTGGATGAGTTAACTACATTTTTGGTCCTCGTGGTTTACCGGGTATAACGGTTTTGGTCCAATAGTTTAAAATGTAACGGATCCAGTCCAAGATCCGACGACCCGTACACTTTTGGTCCAATTTTCGTTGACCATAGGTTTGACTAGTTAAAAAAACATGATATGACTAAAATACCCTGACCTTTACGCACAGAATTTGCACCATTCGTCCCTGAGCTAACGGCCATCAGTTCTGTTACTTTCAAAAACTTTTTTTCTTCAATTTTTTTTTAAAAAAAAATTCGAAAAAAAAATTTTAGAAAAAAAAATTCAAAAAAAAATTTGAAAAAAAAAATTCAAAAAAATATTTTCGCTAAAAAAAGGTTTCCGAAAAAATTTCAAAAACTTTTTTTTTGAATTTTTTTTTCTAAACTTTTTTTTCGAAAATAATTTTAGAAAAAAAAATTTCAAAAAAAATATTTTTGAAAAAAAATTTTCGCTAAAAAATTTTTCTAAAATTTTTTTTCTTAAAAATTTTGAAAAAAATATTTTAGAAAAAAAAAATAATTGAAAATTTTTGTCTATAACTTTTTTTTCAAAATTTGTTTTTCTATAAAATTTTAGAAAAAAAAAATTGAAAAAAAAATTCTAAAATATTTTCTAAAAAAAAATTTAGAAAAAAATTTTGATAAAAAAAAGTTTTTGAAAAATAAAATTCAAAAAAAATTACTAACGAAGAAATACGCAACATATTTTTTCAAATAAACACAAGTACGCAACGTACTTTGTAAACTGTCAAAGATACGCAACATATTTTCAAATATTCTTCGATCTAGATAATATGATCGGCTGGTAGCAGGTTACCAGATTACCCAAGTTTAAAAGTTACACCGTACGTTGCGTACTTGTGTTTATTTGAAAAAATATGTTGCGTATCTTTAGCTTTACCCCAAACATAAAAAAGCGGAAAAAACCGTATGAAAACGTAAGAAAAACGGACGAAAACGAATAAAAAAGGACGAAAACATAAAAAAGCGGACAAAACCGTATGAAAACGTAAGAAAAACGGACGAAAACGAATAAAAACGGATTAAAACGGACAAACACGTATGAAAACGTAAGAAAAACGGATGAAAACGTATAAAAACGTATGAAAACGTATAAAAACGGATAAAAACGTAATAAAAACGAACAAATACGTATAAAAACGGATTAAAACGTATTAAAAGGGACAAAAAAGTATGAAAACGTAAGAAAAACGGACGAAAACGAATAAAAACGAACGAAAATGTATAAAAACGGACAAAACCGAATAAAAACGTAAGAAAAACGGACAAAAACGGATTAAAACATATTAAAACGGACAAAAACGTATGAAAACGTAACAAAAACGGACGAAAACGACTAAAAACGGACGAAAACGTATAAAACGGACAAAACTGTATGAAAAAGTAAGAAAAACGGACAAAAATGTATAAAAGACTAACGATGCAAATAATTGTTGGCTAAATGGACTAACGTTGCCACATGATAACTAACAGAACTGACGGTCCTTAGCTCAGGGATGAATGGTGCAAATTTTGTGAGTACATTCGAGGGTATTTTATTCATATCACGTTTTTTTAAAACTATTGGATCAAAAGTGTTTACGGGTCAGCGGGTTCTGGACCGGATCCGTTACATTTTAAGCTATTGGACCAAAACCGTTATACCCGGTAAACCACGAGGACCAAAAATGTAGTTAACTCTTCCTGTATGAATGTATCTCAGCAATTTTAGTATATTGTTATGATAGTTTTGAGGAGCTTCTATTTAATGGATTCAATAACTTATGTATGATGGGGTTTTAAACGTACATCATTATTTTCAAGTTGTTACTTTATTGATATATATATAACCATATCTGTCACATAGCCGGATAAGAAGTAGATAAGAAGAAGCCGTAAGTAATAGTGTTGTGGAGTGTAACGAAATCCAATATTTAAGCTGTAATAGTATTGAGGGACTTATTTTGGATTAAAGCGATGGGCTTAATGTATTTGGGCTTTGTTAAAAAAAATGTCTCTGGGCTTAAAAGTATATTACTCCTATAATGTGAAAAGTAACTCGATGCTTAACCTATTATTAGGTTTAGATGTCGGAGCTTTTGATAGACTTGGTTGAAGATATACTTAAGAGATTGGATGTTGAAGATCTCCTTCGATGCAAAAGCGTTTGTAAGTCATGGCTTTCTTTTATCTCTAGTTCTAGTTTTGTTCAAACTCATCTAGAATATACATGCAACAAAGATCACAACAACCATGAACTTGGACATAGAAGAATCATTATGCCATCATATGCGAATACGCTTAATGATGGAAAAGTGCTTTATGATAATGAGTATTTATGCCATGATTGGTATATTGTTGGTTCTTCCAATGGCCTTATATGCATCTCTATGTCTATCGTTAGCGCTCAAGTTTTAGTAACAAATCCTATAACTAACGAGGTTAAAAAACTACAAAATCCTCCTCAAATACCCAACCTTAGCTGCTTAAACAGGTTTCTCTTATGTTGGGGCTTTGGTTATGATTCACTAACGGATAATTACAAGGTTGTTATGGGGATCAGGTGGGATAAGGTTGGGACACTTTTTCAAGTGCTCACATTGAAGTCAAATGCTTGGAAAGTTATTAGATTTGCCAGGTATAAAATTATAAGTCGTATTGGTATCTTATGGAATGGAGCCCTTCATTGGTTTATGAAGGATTGTAACACTAAGAAGATAGTGATACTTTCTTTTGATTTATCTCGAGAGGAATTCAAAGAAATCCCCCAACCAGATGACTCACAGTATGTATGTGATCATTTTAACATTCTAGGGGTTGCTGAAGAATGTCTATGCATATCTCGTAACTATCTTCCACACCATAGATGGGTAATGAAAACCAACAATGATAAACAATCTTGGGAACTAATGCCACATGGTTGTGAGATGAAGTATGATATTGCATACACGCTCAAGTGTTACTATCCACGCAGCAATCGCTACTTTATTGCTGAAGATGGTAAATGTTTTTCCAAGGCTGGGAAATTTGTTGGTTCACGTATATTTGTGCCCAGCCTTGTTTCTCCCCATCTAAATGGGAAACCCAAGAAAAAGCAAACAAAAAATAACAAAAGGAGTGCTAAAGTGGTTTCTAACTATAATGTTATTTCAAGGTCTTTTGTTTTTTCACATATCATAAAAAGAAAGAGGCGGATGAAGAATAGAAAGATGAATGGTAAGATTGGTGCGAATGTATTTGTTATTATTTCCTTTCTTTAATGAACATTGTTACATCCTCCTACATTTTATTCATACTCATCCTCCAACCTATATAAAAATATTACTATTGTTTTCCTCACATAGGAACAAATATCGTTTATCTTTTTAACACACTGTAGTCAATGGACTTGTTGGTTTCTTAGTTATGTGTATCATGAATTCATGATTGCTATATATCTAGAAACCTCAACTTAGTACCAATGATATTGGATGTGCATTATAGTTATCTATGTTTGACTTTCTAAAAATCACTATAAAATGACCTAATGGTAAGGTCCTTTTCCTCATAAGAGGTTAAGAGCTCAAACGTCACTAGGTGTACATTTGGGGTGGTCAGGGAAGGGTTGAAAACAATCCCAGAATTAACCTGTTGAGGCAACGTGCATGTGAGTGGAAAAGAAGGCTCGCCCTCCCTAGGTAACATGAATGTGAACATGGAAAACCTTGTCAGTTTGTGTATCACTTCTTTTCATTTGCAAAAGTGTTATCAACATAATGGTGCGGAAGTCTATTAATATTCACGAGCAAGTGTCACTTTATTTTCCTCAAAACAAAATATAACAGTAAATGAAGACGTTTTTTTTAGTTTTAGCTACGTTACCAAATGCTTATACATTTAGTTTTGCTAAGTGCCTAGTTTTATGTTTTCACTTCATGTTAACTCCTTGAATTATATTATATCCTAATATATGCTTACTGGTTTCTTTTCTCAGGGATATGTTTCGGCTTTGCTTCACGATCAAGTGCCTAGTTTAAACTTGTTAAAGGTGTCGATTTGACAAAGCATTGTTGTGTGAATATCTCTGGGTAATCTTATGCTATCTTGTGGATGTTGTGAGGAATTTGCATTTTAATTGATTTCAGACTCATTTCGATGGATTTTAAGCATATCTTCAAATGTTACTTTATTTATTTATTATTATTATTATTATTATTGTTATTGTTATTGTTATTGTTATTGTTCTTATATTTTATAAATGATGTTTGATTGTGTTAACAACATAAACGAGAACAACACCCTTGTGTTGTCTGACTTGTCTCGTTAACCAAATAAACAAAAGAAACCCACACTTGTGGTTGTGTCATTGAATCTGAAGCACGTTAATCAAACATTATATGCCCTATCCGGGTTTAAAGACCCGACGTTTTCATACAGATTTACCACACGAAAAAGGAAACGATGATACCATTAGTTTAAATCCATTTTTAAGTATTAATCGATGCTCACATAACCTTTTTAAGTGTGTCCACCACACGAAAACTAATAACAACGATTTTAATAATTGATTTTTAAAAAAAGATTCACGAAAACAAGTTAAATCTTGATTTAGTATCCACGAATGTATGTGTCAATGGGTTAAATGATTGGCTCTATCAATTACGTACAATTGAAGAAAATTGTTTGAAAGAAATAACAAAGGTTCCAGTAAGAGGCATTTTGACAATGACAATTGACAAATAACCAAGTATTGCAGTGTTCCACCGACCTTAGGTCTCTACCATCGCAGATCAACAAATTGAAACCTAATATAGCAGTTCAAAAGACAGGTTGCAGTTTTGAAAACAAAACAATTATTGGAATAAAACCGGCGTCACTCTTGCATACTCCCCTAGCATCATGCACCACACACTATCCCAGCTCAAAATTTCTCCTAACCTCTCTTATCCTGCACATAGAAATCACTATATTAGATACACAACAATTCACCGGTAATAAAAAGTAAGAAGGTTCAGTAATCTTATGTATTCAAGAAACATGGTGTTATGACTTTAACCTAGCATCATATGATTAAAGATGTGCTACCGCTTACTAAAACTAATCAATGGACACATCTTTAAAATACCTTTTTAATGAAACATGGTGAGTAAATACCTTTGAACTACCAGCACTCCCACCTATCTTACTCTTTTTGCTATCATTTTCATCAGTAAAATGCTGCCAAAAAATAAAAATAAAAAAAATTAGGCGATCACGTTAATTTGAAGTCATATTATAAAATCATATCATAAAAGTTTACTATACTACGTCTATCTCATTTACCCAGTCCCTCACCTCACCCTTCTAAAATGTTCCTACATTTACAGTAAGCTAATAAATCAAAGAGTAATAAAAACTAATACGATATTTTCACTGTTAACATCAAAAACCACTAAAAAAACCTATCAATATCATCCCAAACCAACATGAATAATATGGGAATACGCAGTAAAGAGTGTTCAGCGATGACACAAAAGACTGGTGATAGAAAGGGTTCTAGATCAGACAAGGTAGCTTCATTTATGCCCTAGTATCATATGATTAAAGATGTGACGCTGCTTACTAAGACTACTCAATGGACACATCTTTAATTAACTAAATATATGCAGTGTGAGTAAGTTACCTTTGAACTACCAGCAGGTGCACCCATCTTCTTCCTCTTACCTTTGCTATGATCCTCATTACTAAAATGCTGCAAATACAGTAAAATAAGGCGATCACGTTAATTTGAATTCATATTATAAATTCATATCATAAAAGTTTACTAAGCTACGTCTGTCTCATCCACCCAGTCAATCACCCCACCCCCTCTGAAATGTTTCCTACATTCACAGCAAGTTAAATACAAATAAAAACTACTTCACTGTTAACCTCAAAAACCACTAAACAGCCTATAAATACAGATCAAATTTTGGGTTTAACAACTACACCAAATAACATCATTGTATTACAATAAACTGATGGTAGAATTCTGTTTGAAACATTAACGTATTAATTAACGTGTTGTTTCTATAATTATCTTATTAATTAACGTGATGTTTCTCCAAGTGCAGACAACATTACCTTATCAACAGAAAGAAGTTGTAGCTACCTCAAACCCGTCAAAACCAGTATCCAACTCACGCATCTTGCAAAGTGCATACAAATGACCCTTCTGCTTCTTATCTTTCTAAAAACCTTAATTAGCTTAACTGGTTTTTAAGAACAAAATGCAATGCTCCTGTTTGGCATGTTGATGGATAAACAAAAACAGGCTTTGAACGGGTCAAAAATGGTTTGGTTCAAATGGTTTATCAGCCATGTAAGAAGGTTTATGTATAAAGGTTATGGTATTAGCAATCGGTTATTACGACAGCAGTATGTATTAGTTATTCCAAAAATACACATTACGCAAAACTTTAAGAAATGCAATATTAAACGTATCATCTGTATTAACTTAATTTAGAGAGAGAAGATGTAGCTACCTGAAACCCAGTATCCTCATCATCAGTTTCATCCTCTTCTTGATAGGAAAGCATCAGAGCCTTTCCTTTAACGTCACCTTTGATCCCGTTTTCCTCTTTCCCCTGCCATAAGTAATTATAAAAGTGAAAACAGGGTATTATAATAAGAAATTGTAACTCGAGTATCAGTTACAGAAGTATAGAAACAAAAATTAAGACATATTTACATCACGCTTATTCTTTCTCAGTCTTGATTCGCTTTTCCTCTTACGCCATGCCTTAGGCGAACCAGGCCTATACAATGTTTCTCCGTCACTAAGCTCAAAAGCTTCCTGTTCCAATTTCTTATCCTGCAATTGTATTTTAAAATTTTGAAATAAGAGAGCACAAACTAATGGAAACACAAGTAGTACATATAAACAAAAAAACCAACAAATTTTTACCGAGTCAGACACATAATTGAAGATCCTCTGCCTCTCTTCATATGCAGGAGTTGATTCACGTCTTACTTTTGCTTCCTTAGCAAGCTGTTTCTGTTCTGATGATGGCTTCTTGAAGACAAGTTGACTTCCATTGTGACAAATAACCGGAACGGCTTCCATCTAAAAATAAAATAAAATAAATGGAAATAAGTTTTAATATAGATAATAGTTGCATAAAAAATGTGAGGATTTGATGTTATATACCTCGGAGAGTTGTCGCCATAGCATCTCTTCCCCACAAGCAACAAAGAAACCTAAACGATTATTATCAGCGACCATGCTCTTGATGCATTCCCCACTGTCTATCGTATGAGGATGACCACATCTGAGATCAATGTAAGTTGTAAGTACCAAAAACAATATTTAAAAAATGACAAACTTAATAACTACGTACAAATCCATATCTTCAAATAGGTAAAATACTAACCCTATATGTTTGGCATACAAATCACGTTTCCTAATTTAATCACAAGACCAAGAGCGATACATGATTCCTTGATTGTATCAAGCGTGCATCTAAATATTGGAGAGAAAAGTATTATTATTAACAAAAATAAAAGTTATCAAATACAGAAACTTATATTAAGTTACTGTTTGATACCTTGTTACACGCAATTGAACAGGACGACCGCCAAGAAGACGAGATATGTCTTTAGCAGTAAGGTGATGCTCAAACATGAACCTAGTCATGGGCCAATCGAGCAACACCTTCAACGGTTCACGAAAATGGTAGTTCTTGGTAAAGAAGGAGATAGTTCTTCTAGAGTTCCTTATCATGGGGCTTGTGGTCTAATGGTAAAGGCTTAAGTAGTTAAGCGAGCCCAAGTGAGAGTAGTACCGGTTTGGGTGACCGACCGGGAAGTCCTCACTTGGGAACCACAAGCTCTAATGATATCAGGCGAATCGGGAATAGGAGTGGGGTTATCCCCTAAGGAGAGGCTCGCGGTTGGTATCTCTGCCCGAGGATGCGACACTAACTCTAGCCAACAGCTAACAACTAACATCTAACAACTAACTCGCTGTTCCAAAAAAAAAGTTCTTCTAGAGTTCCTTGATTTCCATGTAGAAATCTGTTGAAGGATTTGAAAAATACTAACACTCATACCGGCAACATTTGTATATGTCAACAAGTGTTAACTATAAAATATAAATACTAGTATTGCAACATAGTCATATAGTCATCAAATCGCAAAAGCAACGCAACTAGCATTCAAATAGATCATCTACCGTAACTCATGATAAGCTGCCTAACTTGTTTGAACACTAGCTCGTTAAAACCTACAGTAGTCCATTTCAACAAAAACTCGTTAAAACCTACTAATTCGTATAGTCATCAAATCGCAAAGGCAACAAAACTAGCATTCAAACAGATCATCTACCATAGCTCATGATAAGCTACCTAACTTGTTTGAACAGTAGCTCGTTAAAACCTACAGTAGTTCATTTCAACAAAAACTCGTTAAAACCTAACTCATATAGTCATCAAATCGCAAAGGAAACGCAACTCGAATTCAACTAGATCATATAACCTACCTAACTTGTTTGAACAGTAGCTCTTGAAAACCTACAGTAGTTCAGTTCAATAGATTCTCGTTAAAACCTACAGTAGTCCATTTCAACAAAAACTTGTTAAAACCTACTAATTCGTATAGTCATCAAATTGCAAAGGCAACAAAACTAGCATTCAAACAGATCATCTACCATAGCTCATGATAAGCTACCTAACTTGTTTGAACAGTAGCTCGTTAAAACCTACAGTAGTTCATTTCAACAAAAACTCGTTAAAACCTAACTCATATAGTCGCAAAGGAAACGCAACTCGAATTCAACTAGATCATATAACCTACCTAACTTGTTTGAACAGTAGCTCGTGAAAACCTACAGTAGTTCATTTCAACAGATTCTCGTTAAAACCTAAGTCAAAGGCAACGCAACTCGCATTCAACTAGATCATCTACCATAACTCATGATAAGCTACCTAGATCACTACCAGCACATCAAACCTCACAATCATCCACAAGAAAGCATGATGTGGGCTCATCAAGCAGACCAATCAACTCACCCAAAGCCCCATCATCATCATCGTTTTCATTAATCCAACCATGCCAAGACTTTTGTAATGATGGTAGTAGTATCTAGGGTGACAGATTAGATGATTGTGTTTAGTAATGGTCTTATGCTACATTTGGAATTGTTTTGTAAGCTGTAACCTTAATCTTTAATGAATGAAAGACTTGTCTCTTATTTCTCAAATTGTATCACTGTTTCTTCTCTTATGCAGAACCAAGCTCTTTACATAACCACATGAAATAGTTTTCCTGCAAAACAAAGTTAGTGACACAAAATACTTCTAAACAAAAGACACCTGATTTAAAAACAACCAACAATCCTTCCCTGAGGCATATGCCTTCCCTTAGGCTTATGCCTCCCCTCAAACTTTTCATTCAAGGGTTAACCATACCCAGGTTCATCAAAAGCTTTTGTTTGTCGACAATAGCCATATTAGTATGAATCTTAGACACCTGTATCAAACGTTTTCATATGTACTTCTAATGAAAATGGTGCCTAATCTTAATATGCTAAGTTCTAATATGAAGAACTGGATGAGTAGTATAAAAGTATATTGCCAGACTTAATTTTGGTCAACCAGACTTAATCACCTGACTTAACAGATGACCAGTAGGGACTTAATCACCTGACTTAACAGATGACCAATAGGGACTCAAAAGAAATTCAAACATAGCCTCTGTATGTCTACAATCCACATCTTCCCTGCAAGAGTTAGTCCAAAGAATACATAGATATGCACTCATCTTAAACACCCATATTATGCACATTTATTCAGATTGTTAACAAGAGTGATTTTAGTTTCAAATTGTACATTTAACGTCCCCTTAAATGTAGCTACGTATTATGTAATTTTAAGAAACCAAAACTTTGTTGAGCATGAAAATGTGTATAAAATACTTAATCCAAAACAAAAGAAACTATAATGTTTGCAAACCATGAAACACACATGTCCTAGTGACTTATTCAAACACAATGCAAGTCTCTTAAAATGATGCAATAACCTTGAAAAGATATGATGGCTTTCTCAAAAGTTAAGCTCTATTCCTTTTCTTTGCTTTGGAATCATGATCAAGCTCATCACAGATCTGAGTTAGCAGTTGACCACCTATGCTGAGAAGAAGATTGTCAACAGCATCATAGTCAATTCCTTCTTCTTGCCTGGCTTCAACCCAGCTTTCATTATCCAGAAATTCTTGTTGGTCTTTGTGATTGTTTCCACTTTTATCCCTGCGAAACCTCCAGCCTTCATTTCTTGCTGGAAACAGGTTGATGTACAATTTTCTTTCAAAGCTGTCCATTTGTTTCTTGGAACCTAGTTTGTGCTCAGAGCATCCACTATCAAATACATCTTTATAGCTTAGTTCCTGTAATGAATGATCCTGCACAGAAGTAAGAGATTAGTTTCTCTTGATGACCCAGGCCTGTGCAGGCTTGGGTCCAGTTTGTGGATCTACATACTTGTAAGTCTTGTATGAATAAGATCCATCAATACTAGAAATGGACTTACAGGTAAGTTCTCTTTTGAATGGGTCCCATTTCCAGTAATCTGAGTCTCTAGAAGGAGACCTTCTTTTATCCTTTACAACATAAGAGTTTGGGGTCTTTGCTGTATTATTTCCAATGGGTCTCCCTACAGGTGATTTTGATTTAGAAAAACTTCTTCTTTGATTAAAATTGTTCATCTGTGAGATAGGTCTTCTCACAGGTGAAGAAGATTTTGCAAAGTAATTTATCTGATTAGCTTGATTCACCTGTGGTTTAACTGGTTGTTTTGGTCTGTAATAGCCAGTATTAACCTTGGGATGGGCAGGATTAACCTTTTGCCCAACAGGATTAACCTTTTGCCCAACAGGTTTAACCTGGTTTCTACCTGTATTAACATTTGGTCTACCAGAATTAATTTTGGAGTGACCAGTATTAACCCTTGAATAAGCAGAATTAATTTTTGTGTTACCAGTATTGAGTAGAACTTGCCTAGAGACAAACTGATTAGCATGATTAATTCTGTTAGCATTGTTCCACACAGGTTTAACCACATGATTACCAGTATTAACCATTTTCTGTTTTCTCAACTCATTTTCCTTAGCCATTCTTTTTTCATGAAAATCACAATCTTTTATCAAATGACTAATACTATTACACACAAAACATCTTTTCTGAGTATATACATAACCTCCTCCTAACACTCTATTCCATTTATCATTATTTTCCCTTTTGGTGTCTCTGGTTTATTTACTTGTTGCCTAGGAGATTTTAAGTGAGTTTCACAACTAGGTTCAACAGGTTTTTGTTCAGGTTCAGACACAACAGGTTCATCACTTTTAACTGATTCAGACTTTGATATTTCACTTGACACACTTTCAGGTTCTGATTCAGAGGACTCAGAGATGTTTCCAACTGAACCTTCACTATCATTGGATTGACAAGTGGAGTATTCACTGGTTTTATCTTCTGAGACTGTTTCAGGCACTTGAGGTCCTTTTTTACCATACACATATAGTGATTCATCAAACTTTTTCTCAGGTAAAGGAGTATAGTCTCCACTTAAAGGAGGTGGAACTCCTTTGTAATTATTAGTTTTTAAGAATCTACTATATTCAGTTGAATCAGCCAAGTCAGTATCAGAAGCAGTAAACATACTTCTATCCATCTCTTCTTCATAACTTAGAACCTCACTATCTGATTTTATCTCATATCCTAGGCCAATTTTACATGTTGAGCTCATACCGCAGTCTATTAACTTTGACAAATTTTTAGAAGAATTTTTCCATTTGTCTACAATCTGTTGCAATTCTTCTTTTTCTTTAAGAGCTTTTTCACCAATTCTCCTATACCTTTTCAGTTTTTCATCTTTAGCATATATTTCATTAGCCTGAAAAGTAAGTTTTTGGTTTAAATTGGCTAGTTGTGTTTGAAGTTTATCAACCTGAGCTTCTAAAGTTTTGACACCATTTTCATAAGCAAGTATTCTTATCTCTTGTTCCTCTATTTGATTTGTTTGTTCATCACACATAGCCTTAACATTGTTGTATGAATCAATACACAGTTTAGAACATAGAGATACCTCAGAGTTAGAGCTTATGGCCATAAGAGCATGGTTTGTAGGTTCCACCTCATCAGTGTGCTCCACCCAATTTATGATGCCATCATCCATAGTCAGCAGACCAACCTGGCTTGTCTCCTTCTTGTGGGCTTCCTCTGGATACATCCTCTTCTTTTTCTCTTTAGAATTTTCCTTTGCTGTACATTCTCTTGCAAAGTGACCATTTTTGTTACACTTCCAGCATACAAGCTTTGATTGTCATAACCACTCGCCTTATTTCCATTATATTTAATGGCTTTCTTCCAGTTTTCTTGAAGAATCTCTTCATCCTGAGTCAATCATGGCCAGTTGCCATTTTGATATCCATTTCTTCAAATATCAACATCATCAATCTGATCAAAATCATCATGTATGAGATCTCTCTTCTTCAGATCTTTCTTGCAAAAAAGAGATTAAAGAACTTCATCAGCAAAGCCAGCAGGGATCATCTCTTCTCCTTGTTGCTTAGGAGAAGAAGCATAGTTGCCAGGATTAAAAACTGCCCCAGAACTGAACTATGCTTAAAAGTACTGGTCTTGCTTTGTCCAACAAAGGCAACATTGGCAGCACTGGATGATGATTTTAAGCTTCCTTTGACATCTTGTTCAAAAACCCTAAGATTGTTGAACAAATCATCAATAGACCACTTGTCAACACTTTTTTTTAGCCTCATGCTCATAGTTACATTGATCCATTCTTGAGGCATAGATCTGAGAAACTTATGGTTTGCATCTTCAGAAGATACAGGAGAACCATGAGCTTCTAGTTGAGAGAGTAGGTGTTGGAACCTTTCATAACCTTTTTCAAGCCCTTCAGAACTGCTCACTTTGAAAGCCTCAAATTGCTGTTTGAGTATGGCCTTTTGCATCTTCTTGGAGTTAGCATTCCCTCCAAATCTGACTCGAATTGCTTCCCAGATCTCTTTGGCATCATCCATCCCATGGAATCTTCTTAGGTGTTCCTTTGGAATGGCCATTAGAAGAATGGTCCTAGCTTTCCTTTCTTTCTCTACAGCATGTATCTGTGCAGCAGTAACTGGTGGAAGCACTTTAACAGTACCATCCTTGCCTACAGAGATTCTTTTCTTTGAGTTTCCATTCTGTATGACTTTCCACACATCATTATCTATGTACTCCAGATAATGTTCCATCTCCATAGCCCATATATCATACTCTTCCTTTTTGAGAATTGGAAGTTTGATATTGGCTACAGGCACAAGCTGCTGTTGGTGTTTTGGCTTCTCATTGTCAGAGACAGCATCTTCATGGTTTGATTCTTCAGCCTCAGAGTCACTGTTACGACTAGAGAATTCATCAACAGGTTTGGACATCTTTTTGGAATTTTGGTGAGTGTTTGAGTGGTTATTGTGTGGATCTGTGTTTCTTCTTACTCAGAGTTCCTCAACGAGGCTCTGATACCACTTGTAGGTCCAAAGATTTGGATCTTAGCAGCCTTTGTAAGACAATAGACACCTTGGATAAATCCAAACTATCTATATGAGAAACTCTAAACAATGTATACTTGATGTTAATGCGGAATGTTAACACAAGCAGTAAGAACAACACAGAGAATTACTAACTTTGTTTTCTATTAATTTCTTGAAAACTTGGCATAGAACTCAATGCCGTAGGGTTCCTTTTATACTATAAGGAAACCCTAATTCTACAAAACGTGTGAAAGGATGCATACATATCTTCTCCTAAGATATCTAACCGTGTGCATATCCTTTCCTATAATATCTCCTAAGATATCTAACTTGTTCAGCAAAACAGACTTAACTGAACATAAACAGACTTAACTAATCTGGCCAGACTTAACTTTGTACTGGCAGACTTAACTAAACCTTAACTAGACTATTCAGACTTTTAAGTCTGTTACAAATAATTCCCAACAATAATTACCCGCCTCGCGAAGGATTATATAAATCTTTCAACTAACCGAACTAAACCCCCGCGTGAACACCTCTATTAAGTTTACATAAAATGAAAAATAGTTTTTCTTAAACCTTGTGAGTAAAAATACTACTTAAATTTTAAGAGTTATTTTAATTCCTCTTTAAATTTTAAAATTGTTATTCACAGACAAAAAAACACAATTTAAGAAAAGTAAAGCCACTACAAATAGTAAGTGAACAATGCTACACATCCTCCTACAGTATCTTCCTACCTATTATCTTAATCACACCATATTATAACATCTATAAGGGTTTTGCTAATATGTGCTCACTGGGTACATGTTTAGCTCATATATGGAAGGTTTAAGTTGATTAATATCGAATATCAATTTAAACATGGTAATTTTAAAGTTTAATTAATGTTCATCAATGTATTTTTTTAAATGGGGTTTTTGCATATATGGATTCCGAAAATGCATAATTGCATATATATCCAAAGCATGCATAAAAATCATTATACTATGTATATCAAAAACTTGTACAAAAAATATATATACGTAATTATTCACTTTGAGAAGGATATATATTCGATCATGAAAATTATCTTGAGAAATACCAAAATGGAAACTCGGACAATAATTTAGGACCTATGGAGTAATTATTATCCTTTATTTTTACATCCCAGTTCCCAAACAAACTCTTCCTGTCCTGCAAGAAGAGTTGAATAGAAAAGTCAAGGGCTCCGACAAACAGTGGAGATCAGTTAACAAAGGAAGTGCGGAGTGGTTTAAACCTTAATTTAAAGGTTACCATCTTCATCTCCCTTGTCTTTTTTTTTTAGGGGTTTATAAAACAGCTTTATTTATTTAACTTGTACTATTTTGATTCTTAATTTTGTGAGTATATAAAACAGCTTTTGTACATTGTGATTTATAGTTTCAGCATATCTAGGATAGTTGAATCACTTTTTTTGCCAAAGTGTTAAATAGAGATTCTGTTCATTTTTAATGAGATAAAGTTATAGACCAAAATCACCACCAACGTGGCCTACACCTGATGTCCTCACAAGGGTTCGTACAATAAACCCAAATGGGAGAAGTTTGATTAGTAATTTTTAAGATGAACCCCAATTACGTAAAATGCTACCTTTTTAAAAAGGGCGGAAACTAATAACTAGGATGCTAGTAATATTTGAACAAAATTAAACCTCAAACTATTTCCTAGTACGATTACTACTTGATTTATGGATTTACTATATGGCATGCTTTTAGACGCAAATAAGATCAAATAATATCTGAATTTGTAGTAACAATGAAATTATTGTATTACGGATTTTAAATTTTTTTAACGTGTTTCCCGCGTTTTTAACGGTTCATACATGGCTCAATATGTCGGGTTATTTCAGGTTACTTTTGTATTGTCTTCTAAACTTGCAAAACGGAAAAGGAATAATATTTGAAACTTGAAGATGGCAGCTACTGATGGTGCTGGTAAATATCTGTTTTACTTAATTTGTAGATTTTCATATCTTGATCTACGAGTAGTATTTATAATCGATTAATGTTATTGTATTAGCCGCCTTGAAACTTGAAAGAACTTCCAAGATCTTTGTTGCTGGACACCGAGGTCTGGTTGGATCTGCTGTTATACGCCGCTTGCAGAACATTGGCTACACGAACCTCATTTTTCGGTCGCATTCGGAATTGGACCTTACCAATCAGTGTGCTGTTAAAACCTTCTTCTCGATAGAAAGACCTGAATATGTCATCCTTGCTGCAGCTAAAGTGGGTGGGATTCATGCTAACAACACTTACCCTGCTGATTTTATCACTATTAACATTCAAATACAAACCAATGTAATCGATTATGCCTATCGTTATGGTGTCAAAAAACTTGTCTTTTTAGGTTCTTCTTGCATTTACCCTAAACATGCACCACAACCTATACCTGAATCTGCTTTATTAACGGGTCCTTTAGAGCCCACTAATGAGTGGTACGCCATTGCGAAAATCGCTGGCATTAAGATGTGCCAAGCCTATAGGATTCAGCACAAATGGGATGCGATTTCAGCAATGCCAACAAACTTATATGGTCCTAATGACAATTTCCACCCTCAGAATTCACATGTTTTGCCAGCATTGATGAGGCGGTTTCATGAGGCAAAAATTTCTGGAGCTAAGGAAGTGGTTGTTTGGGGTACAGGGTCACCGTTGCGTGAATTCTTGCACGTTGATGATTTGGCTGATGCAGTGGTGTTTCTGTTGGAAAACTATTCAGATTTCGGACATGTGAATGTGGGAAGTGGGAAAGAGGTATCGATTAAGGAACTTGCAGAGTTGGTTAAAGAGGTTGTGGGGTTTAATGGAGAGCTTGTTTGGGACTCTTCCAAGCCTGATGGAACTCCGAGGAAGCTTATGGATAGCTCAATGCTTGCTAAGCTGGGTTGGGAACCAAAGATTTCACTTCGGGATGGGCTTGTTGGCACTTACCAGTGGTATCTTAACAATTTGAAGTAGTATTTTTATACCGACTTGTTTCTGTTTGGAGAAATTTTGATTGATACTTAAAAGTCTATTATGCTCATGATTATGTTGTATCAACCCCAAAACTTAAAAATGCGAGAAAAATGGTTGGCAATAGAATTAACCAACGTTTATGTTACTTTGGGTCTGAGCTCATCTTGTTCTGATCTCTTTATCTGTTACTATCTTTTATGTATTTATGGTTGCAATATTGCGTATCTGCATGCATGATATTTTGGTACGGTTTACTCTTGGAATCTAGCATTTATTTAAGATAAAAGTTTTAGGCCAGTACAATAATAACTAGTATCTGGAAGAGATGTATATATGGTATGAGTGATCTCAGCCCTTTAGAAGGAAATACACAAATATATAAAATTGCATACAAACGTAGGCATCTAGCCTTGCCATTTAGTTATGTATCGTATGACCAGCACCAGGACTGTGGCCATGTTCTGTACTAGACAGATCAATTTGAGAAACATTATCCACTGCTTTTGATTGGCCATCAAGCCTGTGTTCTGTAAAAGAATGGCCTGCTCCCGGGCTCTTACCTGGCGTTGTAGGTCGAAAGCCATTGGTTACTTGTGGTTCTGTAACTTCATGTCCTTCACTCTCGGTTGGTCCCAGACCCTGTGGTGAGAAAACTACTTTCTTTACTGCAACATGAAAACCTTTGACATTTTGATCTTTGTGGTCATAAATAATATCTTGTTTCATTATGTATTTTAGTGGCCTTCCCTCGGCCATAAAGATCATTTGACATGTGAATATGAATATAAGAATGAGCGATGAGTATGTTGGGAAGTGAGCCATGACCAGACTACTACGTACAAGCTTTGAAAAATCTTGTGTTTGTTTTTACTGAACTGTGAAGCACATGGATGCTGCGCTATGAATGTCGCCTTCTGTATTTATAGTAGTATTTAGGAGGTAATGATATCAGGTCAGAGTTGAGAAATTATAAATTGATGGTCTGCAGTCACTTCTGAGACCAATTTTTTAGTATTTTTGCTGAAATTGTGAATATTTTAAGCCTATAGTGGTCTTTGACTGCTTAGTGGCCTTTGAAGTTGCTCAATTGTTCTTTTAATTAGTTGATGGCTGAACAGGTGTTGATACAATTATGTATTTGTATACTAGACAGAATGGCTTAGATTGTTAGCTTATGAAATCCATATCTTTATTTCCACCATGAGATTCTCTTGTACTTCCCACCAAGTTATGTTTATTATTTCATATATAAGTTTTGAGCTCTTTGGGTAAAAAATTTATTTTGATTGTTGTCTGCAGTCTGCACATAGTTTATGCTGCATTGAATTTTGATCTTTACACTTGTCCATTGTTTATATCACCCTTCCCAAGTTTATATGTATTGGTGCGATTTGATATTCTATTTATAGACGGTGGTGGTGTGATGGTATATCATAATATATCTGATTATTTTCGCCGTTCTAAAAAAAAATATTATATATATCTGATTATTTTCAGTGGTGTGAAATTGCACTTTGAGGTTTGGATATTCTTATGAAAGCTACCACTAACTATAGAAAAAAGTGGTCGGCGACAGATGGGTGATATGCGGAGCCATTGATTTCACCATGTATGATTACTCCAAGTCTAGACACCATATGTGTATTTGATTTGTATATTTGGCGTCTGTTGGAGGCTTGTGAGTAGTATAACAGTCGCGTAACTTTCTAAGCTGAATGAGATAGGATACTGCGGGTGGACTTAGGTTTTCTGTAAAATACTCCGTAACTTCAAATTCAAATATATGGATATCCACCTTAATCAGTACTCAATATACCATCAACACATTTGACAGAAACTCAATTTTACCCTGTTGATATTCCTGTACGAGAGACCTACTTTATTTTGTAAATCATTAGTAGGCCGAGTTTTAGATTTGCCTTGTATGAATTTGGTGGTCGAGAATAAAAGAAGAAATTTGTTATAATATATTAAATCCACCAAATCTCTGTAGGCCCTGCCACTTCTCTTTGCTGGTGAAAGCAACTTACAGATAGTTTAACAAAGCGAAAATGCGTGAGTCAACCTCGTTTATAGTGGAGACTTTTCCATTAGGACATTGTTCGGCTGGCTCCTCAAGTCTTGGAAGACTACCCCTCTAGCCGCCGTCTTTCTCCCACTAGACTTAGAAAATTGGCAATTGTGTTAATGTTTTAATGGATATAAAAAGATAGCATGATTAATCATGCTAGGTGGTGGTCATTCACAGTGAGGCAGTAGTGCTTAAACTTTTAAGAGGACATGTGAAGGTCAATGGATGATAGTAGTTTGAATGATTGCATCGTCTTTGTGCTTTTTGAATCATGATGATTTTATATAAACTTGTAATAAGCTGCTTACAACACTAGCACAGTAGCACTAGTGTGAATCAGCAATATACCTTGATAAGCATGAAGAATAGATACAGTGATCGTAACTAGAAATTACTCAGGAATTTAATAGAAATCTAACTCTTCACAAAAAGGGATAAAAACCAGAGAACTTGATTAAAAACAAAAATCAGGTTCATTAGTATATTTTTCATTTGGACTGTGCAATTATGAGTTACACTGCAATTTTTGGTTATTGGTGCAGTTTATTCTTTTTAGCAGCTGCTCAGGATATACCGATATACACTTGTGCGTTTAAAGCAAATATCACCTTACACGCGATTATCGTTTTTTATTTGCTGTTACTATTAGATAAGAAAAATAGTTTGAAACTTTGAATAGCTGTTAAGTAGAGAAATGTTTAAAATAATCAGATAATAGAAGGGTTGAACCTAGATATGCATTGCCATTTACATTTCTGAATGTACATATTTGACTTGTATGTTACCGCGGTTAGTGAGCTACTAACTAAAAAATATAGCACCTCTAATCCACAAGTTGTTGGATAAATGTATAATCAAGTTGCGTGGTTGGGCATCAATCAGTAGTCGGCTGTAAGATATTTCTCGTACATAGTTCCACTGAGAGTCTTGTTGACTTCATCCCAGTTGTCTATATGTTCTGATAATGGGCCTTTATGTATTTTCACCTGTCGGCTATTTAGTCTCATCCGCGGTAGCTTCAGAAAGTCTTCGATTTGTATAAGTTTCTACGTTCATTCATATGGTGGAATGAGTATGAAGGTCACAAAAGACTAGGGAGTTAGAATAATATGTTTTTACTTACAGAAGGCTTCTTGATGAGATCTTCATAATAGACTATGATGTGTCTCGTGTTATTGTAGTACTTGAGTGCCTTTATAGCGGTTGATTCCATTTCTCCCAAATCGGATTCCAGTGATGTTACATTGAGCACGGGTTTGTATTTTGAGAGCGTCATAGCCTAAATGCAAGGTTAAAAGTAGAATATTGACTCACATCTGTTTGTCATGTCACTTTTTAAAGCCGTAAGCCTAAATCCTTAGTTGAAAACAAAAAAAGTTTTGTACCTCTTTGTGTGAGTGTACATGAGATACATGAATGCCATTTAGAAGTTTGGCGTCCCTATCAAATGAATTTGCAAGGATTGATACCAATCTACGAAGCATATTTCTTCTTAAGAAGAAGATAACGAAAACACCCCTCTTAGTGAAGTAGTCTAGAATCTCTTTAGGGTGCTCCATCAAGCCCTAAATCGTCAAGAATGTTTAGAAATGACATGAACAGAGTGGTAAATTTTTGCACTATCGATTGAGAATGAAGCTAAAATTGTACCTGATTAAGCATCCATTTGAAGCCAATCGCTGCAGAACACTCATTTTTGGACGAACTAGTAACCAGGTCCAAATTGTAAACTTTATCGAGGGTGTTAATAATCGATGAAACATTTTTTCTCCTATCCTTTTTACCAAAAATCTCGCCATTGGAGCTTACATTCACATGACTGTTCAGCAGAGTTTCAAACCACCCGCTTCCTGATCTTTGCATCGACATAATCACAAACAAACGCACAGGATTTCTAGCACATTCGAACCTTGCAACACGAGCATTCGTGTTAGGGGTAGTAGTACTTAAAGTATCTAACAACATTGGTCTAAAGATTTTACCTATCGAAAGTTTCAGGTTTCGGGTAATGCAAGTAGCCAATTTGAGACTGATAAGCAACATTGTTATGGTGAGGCCTCTTGATTACTTGAAACTCAACATATTCTCTCTTTTTCTCGACGCGCGTTTGTCTCAAATAAGTAGAACATACATAAATACCACATATCATTGCACATGCGAGTACCAACAACCTCAGTACCCCCAAAGACATATTTCGAGATTTCAGTACTATGGCACCCTGTTGTACATATAATGATCAATAATCTTCGATGTCAATAGCTAAAACAATCAAGTTTGGATACAGGACCACATCAAAATGCACATATTAAAAGTAAAAAAGACAACCTGGGACCTATAAATATTAACCCCTAACATGGCAATCCACATGAAGGTTCCAAGGTATATAGCCATGCATGAAATGAAAACTTAAACAAGTTTCCATCGTGACTGCTAACCACTTTATCTATCAAAATATATCACTTACGCGCGACTAACAAGTAATAAGATAACTTATGCTCTGAACAAACCGTAGATCAATAAAAGTTCTAGCAAAACTACATTTCGACGTGATTTACACGAAGAACTACATTACTAATCACATCATGAAAGATACCTTGTACAACAACTTGATGTGTTCACTTGTTATAATGATTATGATGATCGAAGAAATTTCATAAAATAAACCTTAAAAATGTTGGAGCTGACACATGAGAAAAATTGTGAGTGGGAAGAAACTATGGTTGTCTTAGGAATGATCAAACTGATTGATAAGAAATGAGACAAACAGCTAAGAATTTGATCCTTTGGGACTCACTACAATGTGTATTAAACCATTTGACTAACTCTATTAGTTTTCCTTAAAAATGGCGATTATTCTTAATTAGTTAGATGAATTCAAGGTTTGACTTTCGTTAGCTGTTGGAAAGTTTTGGTGATAACTATGTTATCAATGAGAGAAATTAGCTCATACTGAAGATTATTAATTCGTAACTAAATCATGTATAAGTTGATGATTTTTTTATGTAAGTTCAGAATTAAAATAGAAAAAGGAAATTAGCTATTTTTTTTTTTTTTTTTTTTTTTATTATTATTATTATTATTATTATTATTATTACTTACATTTTCCCTTTCATAAATTGTTAAGATCTTTTTCATTAACTGCCAAAGAAAGCTTATTAGATTTTTTTATTTTTTTTCAACAGAGAACTTTGTTAAGTTAATAGTTACAACAAGGGATATAGTGCCCGCCGCGTTGCGGCGGTGCTTTTTATGACAATTTTTTTTGCCGCATGTGTGGTACTATAATTTCCAGAAAGAAATGTGATTTTCTTTTCATTGTGAGCAAGCTTATAAGTGCATCCGCAGGTGTTGTTTTTTATTTTGTTTAAATGTGTCTGTTAATGTATTATGTATAAATATATATCCTTATGGATGCTGATTATTTGTTATCGTGTTTTAGTAGTTATTATTTTTTTAATGGGATAGGTGTCAGTTAGGTTAGTCGGTAACAAAAAGTTTTGGTTGTTGCTATTGCGTAAAAGAGTGTGTACACAAAAAGGAAGATCATAAATAACAATATTCTATTCATTATAAATATATTATTCACGTTAATAACTAATTTATTAACTGAATGACATTCCTAACACTATAACATAAATCATAGATATGGAAGACCTCTTTATATGGTGCCATAACTGATTTTTTCACGGTAAATAATCGAATTTTTCAAATAAATTAATTTCGAAAAAGTTATATGTATTTATACTCGTTTTTATTGAAAAAATTATTTTGAGAACAATGGCGCAAGTTTCAAAAATTTTCGAGTACGTTTGGTATGTCAAATGGTTCACGCAGTGAATATCTCAAAGGTATTACCACTTTGGCAAAAGTACCCCTTCCGCCCCCCTATTTCATTTACACCCCTCATCTTTTGTTTGTCCAAGTTTAGTCCCTTTTAATTTTATAAAACTTCTATTCTCTCTCTTCAATCATAAAACACACACACACACTAATAATTCTCTTTCTACATCTCTCCCCTTCCACTTCACCTGCAAACACCGTCGGCCACCACACCACCGTCGCCGGAAAATATTCCGGCTGACGCCCAAATTTCACCAACTTGTAGATCACGACCCACTCTTCCTTTCTGGAGTTTTAAGGTCGATCGGAGTTCGTTTCGTACCACTTCGCGGCCACGCCGCCGCCACGGTTCACCACCACTATCACGCCAGACCTTCCCCTTCACCTCCTCTCTCCGTTTTGGTAACGCACGCGGTCCCACGCCCGTTTATTTTCAACTGAAACGAAACCCTAGTTTGTATATTTTCATAAAACCGATTTTATAAATAAAATCTTTATAAAACCATTTGTTTTAAATTAAAAACGTGTGGATCTAGTGTGTTTAACCCCGACTCGGTTCGACTCGGATAACTCGGTGACTCACCGAGTCAACTCGTATTGACTCGGACGAGTTAACATCTCTTATGTATTTTTTTTTTGCTGCATTCTTTTGTTGTGTTTTGGGCCAACACTTCATTTTCTGGAGCCCTTTACCCAGCCCAAAATATATTAATTTTAAATCCTTTTGTTTATTATTCTTCACATTTCCATAGGCATCAATGGCAATTAGTATATATAGAGAATTACAAAGACATAATTACCAATGTTTGAATTAGGTGTTCATGTCACAGCCCATTTTTACTTATTGGGCAGTGACTACAAACTATTAGCCCTGTTTAAACCACTGCTAATCTGGATCCGATCCATTGTAAAAGTATTTTCGAATATCCATACAAAACAACAATTAAGTGAAACTGCTTAGTTTTTACTTTTTACCATGATCAAGTCATATATGTATTTCTAAATATATAAAAACATGAAAATAAGAGTAAAATACATATTAATTTTTCCTTCTTAGGATGTAAAGTTGTTGCTAGGAGCAGTTAAACATAAAGTTTAATAATATAGCATGGCTCATTGTCTATGAAGTTCATTATAATTAAGGAAGCAATTAAGTTAGATAAATGTTTGTAGACTTGATAACTGTGACATAGCAAAAGAATCGATCCTTCATATAATTATTAGACTTTCAACACTTTTGATACTTTACTATTTCAAGTTAAGGTTAGAAAACTAAACTCAACTCACACAACTAAATGACCCCGAAAAATAGCAAATATCACTAACAAATACAAGGAAAACACAAAACGAAACGATTATTGTAGATCAATATATCACATTACCTGAATTTCTTGTCTGAGATGTTTGCAATATAAGAGCTGTTCTTCCTTTGCCCATGCAATCTTTTGGCTCATTGGAACTTCAGCTTCGTCAACTAGCTAATCAACAACCAACCGATGAAAGATGTGTATTATACTAAATATAGGACGAGATGTAGATTGTAGTAGAAAGGTAAGTTGATGTTGCAACTACTAACGCTTACCAAGTTTTCAACAGTTTGAAGATCATGATTTATTTACTATTTATGTTTCCTACTTGTTTTTCATCCAACTTCTTGCTAAATTCTTGCTACCGACTTTATAATCATACTAAGTCATTCAGACTCATTGCGTCCCTTACAGCAACTCATCTTGTCAACTCGCTTGTCCCGGCCGAGAAAAATAACTTGCTAGTATTAAATTCACTATTAAACAATTGCACACATTAGGGAAAATCTCTAATGATATATAGTTATTGTTACTCTTTACAATATTACAAAATTCAACGTTCCCTATAAGGAAACTAGTTTACAACCCGTATTATCAAATAAGCATTCACGGTACTCATTTTGGTTAAGCTAAAATTATATGTTTGCTCACAAAATTTCTTCTGCAAAACAGAAGTGTAAAACATTCTACGATAAATCTGTTGATAATATGAATTTAATATCTTTATTATAATTTTATTTGCAAAAACCAAAACAAAACTAGATGAGAATATGAGATTCAGATCTCAAACGAAAAAAGCAATATCTTTTTTCCCTTTAGTGAATGCCATCATTTTCCCTTTTTAAAACGACCAAACATTTTTGGGACCGCTCCTTTTCAAAAGTGAGAAATAATTTTCAGCAACTCTTAGGATTTCAAACTTAAAAATAATGGGAAAAAAATAAATAAATAAATACATGATCCATAAACTATCTATACTAGCTATAAGCCTATCTATACTACATATAAAGGAAAAAGAGTCAAAGTGGAAAAGTGAAAAGTCAATATTGTTGAAATGTTGAAATGTTGAAATCTTATTAAAGGAAATTATGAATGTAATTAATATTATTATTAAAACACCCCATTACTTAAAAGTACAATGATTTATTCACATTGTACAACTAAATTAAATACAACCAATTAAAACACAAACCGGGTTGACCCGGGACGCTTCAAACCCGACGGGTTGAGCCGGTTTAATTTGACCCATTTTCGACCCAACCTAGAAAGTTGACCCGATTTAAATCGACCTATTTTTCAACCGGAACGGTTCAACCGGTTGAACCACCCGGGTCGAACCGGGTTTCAAAACATTATCCATTACTTAAAAGTACAATAATTTATTCACATTGTACAGCCAATTAAAAACATATCTATCAAATTAAATACAATCAATTAAAACAAAAACCGGGTTGACCCGGGACACTTCAAACCCGGACGGGTTGAACCAGTTTAATTTGAACCGTTTTCGACCCAACCTAGCAAGTTGACCCGGTTTAAATCGATCCATTTTTTGCTTGGAACGGTTCAACCGGTTGAACCACCCGGGTTGAACCAGGTTTCAAAACATTATGTTAAATTTCCAAATCTTCAAACTTTTATTGTTTTTCGTTTATAACGTATAAACTTTTTTTTATCAATAAACTATGTGTCGCTATAAAATCCCGTTGCTATGCACGGGTACTCGTCTAGTAATGGAAAAACCAAATTTTCTTAAAAGTAAAAAGTGAAAACTGAATCTATTTAAGGAAATATTGAAAACTTAATTATATACCTATTAACGGAAACTATTCAATCATTATAATCTCGAAAAATATTATTATATAATGTACGCGGCTGGAAACTTATGCCGCTATAAAATTACGTTGTTATGCACGGGTACTCATCTAGTTATAGTAACATACTAACATAGCTATTAACAAAAATGTGTTATTAGATATCTCATGATCACAAATACGAGTATGTACTGTAACAAAGAAGTGCTATAGTCCAAAAGTTAATTAGTTTAGAAGACAAATACTACACTTTTCGTGCACAGAAACAAAAAAAACTCTCGTATATGTATTTTGTGAAAGAAGATAGCATGCATAATCATAAGGGTTTTTCTAACTTGTGACCCTAGGGCACAAGTTAAGCACATACTCCCTCCGTCCTTAAATAAATGTCCAGTGTTGACTTTCAAAGTCTTTTCTTCTCAACTTTGACCTTAAATTATTTCTTTGTGTTACGTAATACTTAACAAAAATTATACCAATGAAAATACATTTAAAAAACAATCCATTCATATATTTTGTATCAAATATTACATAATACACTTAAAATAATTTGAGGTCAAAGTTAGAAAGGGAAGACTTTAAAAGTCAATAGTGGACACTTATTTAGAGACGGAGGGAGTAATAAGTACACAAGGGCCACGAAAAAGTACATGGGGATTTACATACAAGTACAAACAAGTGTACTTTTATGTGGATTCCTATGTACTTTGGTGTACTTATGGTGTGCTTAACTTATGCCCCTAGGGCACAAGTTAGAAAAACCCTAATCATATTGGTATTTGGAAAGACCGATTGAAACGAAGTTTATTTGTATGTGACCAGCTAGTGATCTTAGAATGACTAATTTCTATTTTATTTATTATTTTTTTCAAACATTCCAAAGAAATCACAACTATGTAAACAAACACATGGATTACAAAAGATGTAACCAACTTTTAACACAATATATATAATAAGTTTTTACAGACATTAGTGTATTTGCTGCAGAGCGTTTAAGAGCGGTAAGCGTTTTGATTTTAAATACTCATTTGGGAAACAAGTAGCTTTATCTTTTTCTCTTGAAATGCTCTTCATGAAATAACATTTAGGAGCGTTAAGCATTTTGAAATTGTTTTACACATTATAATTATAACTAGAGCTACGTTACCAACATTTTTATTGGAATTTAAAAAAAAAAAAAAAAAAAAAAAAAAAAAAAAAAAAAAAAGGCTACTTGCTAATGGTACTTTTGACAAACACACCACCAACTATGTCTTATTAATGTTAGGATGCTTACCTAGTTACCTTTAACCTTCGAACTAGCAAAACTTACAGATTGGACTTATTTGAAATTTTGAATGTGATACATGACTTTAAAAATCAAAAGTGATCTCAGAAAAACAAACTAGATCGGGGATGGATGAGGAGAAGAGCGAATTGAAGACATGCATGCGAGAATGTGCACAAACACAGAAGTGGGATCGGATGGATCCTCATCTTGTGAGAATCTTCATATACCACGTGCTACTTTCGACAGTTTTGTTCCTAATCATTAACCCAACATATATTCCTTCCCTTGTTTACTTATATATTGCAACCTTAATACAAATTTTTAAGGTTTAACAAACTGGTATGGCTTATTAGTTTAAAAAGATTTTACGTACATATGTAGTTTAACAATTTTAAGGGCAGTGTCAAATTGGTTCGAAAACATTTTGGTTGCTTCAGGTAATATAAAGAGAGTGTTGTTACATGACTCTTTTATGTGTGTTTAGGTCAGAGACGTATCACAAGAAAACGGGAATTCTTTTTTTCACTATAGGTTTCAAAAGTTTTTGGTAAACTTGCAATGATATGCTACTTAATTAGATCCAATAAAACCAATGGAAATGTTATCTACCGATAGTGATGATGGTTTGGAGATTAATCAACATTTTTTTGTTGGTTGTTCGATTGCAAACAACACAACTTTTGGAAGATGGTTTCTAACTTCTTGGTGAACCATTCCACGAATTTACAAAACCTAATATGGAGTGACTCTATAAGCCTAAATAGCCAATTGAAGGTTTGCTTGGATGTGGTTATACTCAAAGTCTCAAACTACCATTTGGACTATTTGGAGATTTAGCCAATTGAAGGTTTGCTTGGATGTGGTTACTCAAAGTCTCTATCCTCTTGCTAGAGAGTTTTGCTGAATAAAAATGTTGTTCGAAAAAAGATCTAAGAGAGCTCGCATGCATAAATATGACATGCCAGTGACAAATATTTAACTTGAATTCGATAGCCTGATTCATCACAAAGTATAAGCTAAGCTATCCTTTAATATCAAATAAAAACTATCCATTTTATAGGATAAATATATGATTCAATAATCTCCACGAAATTGATAACGTGACAAAGATATGACACAAAGAATACGTATTCATACGAATAGTGGTACGAGGCATCACATGTCGATATGTGGTCCTTACTATATACCTTCTAGGATGCGTAGTATATTCCTCACACTCACTTGTTCTGTGCACAAGACCAAAAATAAAGTAAACACGACATAGTGAGATATTATTGGGTTATATCATACCTAGTAAATATATATAAAATAAAGCATATATGTAAAGACTAAATGCACGCAAAATTTCATTGAACATGTAAACATTAAATAATTAAATATAAGGTATAGTGTAAAGTGTAAACTCTAATGCATGTGTGTATTTTTGTGAGGAGAGGTGATTGGAAGGCCTAAACCATGTGTCTAAATTTATATCTAAACCTATGTGGCATCATCCTGTTAGTCGCAGTCAAAGAATCCACTTTTTCACAAACATACAGGATCATGTCACATAAGTTTAGACATGAAATTAGGCATACAATTAGGTCTCTTCATCATTTTCTTTTGTGAGTTAGAAGCATCAATGTTTAATATTTGTATGAGGTTATTGGTGAATTATTGGCTCCAGATCACTTTAATTGTGAATGAGTCTATGTTATAAGTAATTTCTTCCATAAAAGCAATTTTTTTATAACCTGTCCTCACAAACCCGTTACTATAATTTTGTGGATGAAAACTAAGATTCGTGTACTACACCCGTCTGCACAAAAAGTACGTATACCTAGGTGAAGAAGATTTACTCTTTAATTTGTAATATCGAAAAAATTGTAAGAGAATACACAACTGAGGCTAATTCTACGACAATTCACCACAAAGAAATTGTCAACTGAAGTTAGAAAAAATATCACTAAAACTAAATGGTCACTAACAGCAGTGTTACAAACAAAGGCTTATAAAGTTGATTAGCCGCCTAGGCGCTAATCAGCCACCAACCTTTTCGATTATGTCAATCGGTCAAACAAATTGGTCAATCCAGGTCCACGGTGGTCAAAGACGATCAATGGTGGTCAAACTTACTATAAATCTGCAAATCTTGAAGGAAATACCCAAAACTCGCTATAAACTTGTTTTAATCATTTATAGTCTTTGTTTAGATCCATTACAAATTGAAGGAAAATCTTGCCGTAAATGCTCAAAACTCGTTGGAAATTAATATCCAAAACTTGCCGGAAATGTCACTCCGATTAATCCCGCCTATCCCGATTATAAGCTACAAGGGGTCGAACGACCGACTACCGATTGATTTTTGTGACCTTGACTAAAACTCTAAAATAAAGAAGTGTCACTAAAATTTTTAGAGAGAATTAGACTGCATACCAATGGTGTGAGTTTGCATCAGGTGACTGCAAAAGTCACGCTCGATGCCTTGGCCAAACAATAGACTCACGCGCCAGGTGCACATCCCAAGACCACTTAAGGTGACCTGCTCACCGAGTTATACTTGGTGTGATGTGGGCTCACATTATTTGTTTTATTATTTTTTATTTGGTTTGTGAGTATGTGTGAGATATTTAGTATGATATATTTTTATAAAGTTTGTATTTTAATAAAAGATGAGGTGAAGGTGACATTGTCCACAAATAAATGAGTGGGTATGAGAGGAAATGAGAAGAGTGAGAAAGCTGAAGTGACGCTGAGGTGTAAGGTAAATATAGTGGTTCCTTGGTCTCTAGTCTTACATAACTCAAATAGCTTTCGTTAGATACTTAGCCTTTTAAAAATACTTCATGCATGCCTGTATATATATAGTCTAAAAATCCATACAGCCTGCTAATACAATAATCATTCAAACATATATAATATGTAAGTAACACATCATAGAATACGAAAATGTCCTATAAACATATATTTGCGTGTTAAATCTGAAAGTAGATAAATAGACGTATTACCCAGTGTACTAAACACCTGTAAACATGTGATGGCATATGTACTTTTGGGTGATAAAAGGGTTGGACATAGGTACTGAAAACACACACACATACACACATTTAACCATTTCGATAGTATCCACATGGGAGTCATATATATGCTTTCCGGCATTCAAACACGTGTTCGTAGCTTACACGGCAAGTTGTCAGTTTTTTTCTTGTACCACTTCATATATTTCACCACAACTCTGCCGTCAACTAACGGTGCAGTGTGTATACTGTAACATTTTTTCCTCTTTTTTTACTATTCAAAATCCAGTTTGCATGATAAAAAAAAATATAACTAATATTGACATATTGTAAACAACAATGATTGGATCACATAAAACATGTCTAATATTATGTTTAAAACCATGGATCAGAATTTTGTTGGTTACAACAAAGAGACTTTTACTTCATAAACCAATAATTAAGCTAATGCGGTGATTCAATTTTTTTGCAGTAAATAATAATCACACATTCTTAGTTATACTAGGGTAAAATGAAGTAAATTAATATAGGCCATGGGAAGTCATGCAAAAGTAACTGTGGAAAATAATTTTACCTTGACATTGAGTGGCATTATACTATGAATACTAAAAGCTTTTGCTAGAGAACAATTTAAGTTCAAACTGTAACTACAATATTAGACCCTAGATTCCGAATTATAGAAACAATTCTTGATTACAACCGCGCGTGTTAGGTTTGGTTAATCACCAAGTCAATCTTCATGTTGCTGGCTTTAACTGGATCCACTCGAACCGACCTTTCAAGGGAATGTCATTTACAATGTCGTAATTATATCTGCATAAATTTGCAAGCAACATTATTGATGTTGTTAGCTACATAAAATTTTCATAAACACTGCAATGATACTTCAAAACAAGCCAACAAATAGCATAAAAACTCACTTGTCTGTAAAACGTTTCTTAAGGTCTTTGTTTGCAACCGTAAAAAATTCTTCTAGCTCAGCTTCGGGTGGCATCTTGGTGCGAGAATCATGAGCCATTACCAATGACTGCTTTGGTGTACATGAGTCAAGCTCGACTGGTTCCGTCTTAAACTCCATGGTTGGCGTGCTGGAAGAACAGGCCATCATGTTAAAAGAAGAACTAGCTAGCTAGAGAAGTGAATGTTTCAGTTTCTAATAAGTTTTAAAAGTATGTAACTTAATGAGCAAATTGAAGAGCAGTCATTAATTAAGAACCTTTCACTTCCATCTAAGTTATGTTGAACGACTGTTTCATTTTCAGCACTAATATCCTCCTGCAAATCAGAAACAAAAAAAACATTAAAAATTCAAAACTATCATAATTTGTGTTAGAGTAAGTAAGTAACTGCTTATTACTCAATAAACTGTCTGTCTTCTTAGTTATTATTTCTTAAAACATATGTTAGCTAGTTTCTAGTGTTAGTTTGAATGATGAAAAATAACTAGTTTGTTACCAACTTAATCAAATTGGATTATTAATAGAACAAATAAAGAGTTCTAAAAAAATGGCAATGTATGTACCTCCAGATCTGAAACCTTAAGTTTCTCAACTGATCCGGTACTAGAGCAACAAGACCCTGGAGCACTTCTAGATCTAAGGCTCGCCGCAATATTGCTAGAGTCGCTCGTCAAATTAACATAAATCTCATGATTAATGCTTTGTGTTTGCACAAACGATGATGAATGTGACCTCTTTTTTTCATCACTAAGCCTTCTCCTCTTCACTGACCCTAAATTATCCGCGATCTCTTCATTCACCACCTTTGTCGTCTTAGCTCGAGCTCTAGTCCTTACTCCTACCCATGTAACCTCCATTACTGCTACTACTTACAAATTACAACTATTGCACCAACAAGAGATCGACCATGCACCACACTACAGCGTTGCCAGTTATTAACGTTTTGTAAGATTCCTCTCGTACATAAGTCACTAGCTCACTTTAGAATAAAACTGGTTTGATATTTTCGACAGAGAATAGCAATGATATATGACGATAATGCGATTCCGTTTGATAGCTTCTTAGCACTCGTGTGGTCCTCACTTTCACAAACACTATTTTTTTATCTTTTTCTCTTACACACACACACGCACACCTTGGAGTTAGGAATATGAGGGTAATGTGTTTATTATTACACTGACGACAAACGTCTACCTTTGTTAATATTTTATGCTATAGTTTCATTCTCGAGCATGTTATTAAACAGTGTTACGTAAACATGTGTACCCTTGATAGTAGGTAAACAACCGAATGGAATTTTGAAAAACTAATATATGCCAGCTATCGTTCGTGGGGTTATATGGTCATACGTACGTCTATTATGTTCCTCGAATCTCATTCTGTTTTGATTTGATGTGAACAATTCCTAGCCTTGTTGCTACAGCATTTACGGTGTTATTTTTTAAGACAAGATTCCATATTCTCTAGCTACTACTCATTCAACTAATTGATACATATAATTAATGTTATTTATTTAAAATAAAATAAAATAAAATAAATAAAAAATTTTAATAAAAAAATACAATTAATAAACTCATTATACAACCTACTAACCAATATTTTCCAAAACTCAAGCAAGCTAAACAATACGGACCATGAAATATTTGCTAACTGATGTGGTCCTTTTAGATGCATTTGTTTCAACAATCATAAAACTATAAATTAAAAGCTTTTAAATTTACAACAACTCTACTTTTTTCCCTCAAAAGTGTAAAACTAAACAAATATACCAATACAAAATGCATGATGAAAATAAAATAACCATAGACAAAGAAATCACCACTTATTCAGGTGGATCCGATGATGATACATAAACTTCATAAAAACTGTGAGATGTCAACGGAAGAGAGAAATCAGTTAGCTTCTTAGTAGCAGTGGGTATTGGCACTTCCAACGAAGTCAACTTAGATAAGGTTTTAGCTATGGTATCCTCTCTTTAAAGTGAAATCAGGATGTATTTATTATTCTTATTTGAGTTGCCCTTTTCCTATCTTTCCCTTTGATCACCAACCCTGACTTTCAATCTTGGCCTTGTGATCCTTCCCCCTCTCCCCTTCCCGTGGTTGAGAACCTTTACCTTTCTTACTAGATTTCCTGATGATGGGGAAGGCTTGGCAAAGAAGCTTATGTCGGAAGAGGTGTGGAAAACTAGCAGTTCGGGCTTAACTTGAACTTGATTGCCCTAGTAGGAGTCAGAATAAGGTTGAGGCTTGTCTTCAAGAACTAACATCTCAGATCTTGCCATTACCAGGATCATGGATGCCGAGAATGCCCTCAGTCTATGTTTGTCTATATAGATAGCCTTTGAAAAAAAAATTGTTTTAGGCTGATCAATGATGGATGACACAAATCAAATGAGCAAAAGAATCAATGGTAGAGAAAGAGAAAGTGGCGGATGGGAGGACTGAGGATGTGGTCGGCAATGTAAACGATGTCGGGAGTATGATTATCCCTTTTGTAGGCCATGACGTGTATACCTTTTAAAGTGAAAAATCACAACTATGTCATTTTCGTAAGTTATATTACACGTAAGTAAACTAGATTATTGTTATATATCAATTTATCTCTGTTTTGGCGCATGAAAAATAAAATTCCAAATGTAAAGTTTTTCCCTCTAACTTAAATTAATAAAATAGTTGTTTTGAATCACTGAAAAACATTGCTCTCAAAATAGTTTATTGTCACGAAAAGTATATTACTGAAAAAAATTACTTGTCAAAAAAGTTCATTACATGGTTATTACCCGGTATATTGTCGCAACATCGTGTAGGTTCTTAATGATTTTTATATGAATTATTTTGATACCTCTTAAAGCTACTCAAACCTTCACTTCTTGCCATTCGTAAAGTTACTGTAACAGAAATCATAATAACAAAAACATTTTTCTTTCCAGAAAACTTATTACCGGGTACCTACTGCTGCATCACTCGGGTACCCTGCTGGTATTATATAAATATAAAATACATTTGATTAAAACTTAAAGCTTTTAAAATATATATTGTTTTTATACTATAACACATCTACTTATAACATACAATGCAATCTATTAATTAGAGTAAATTACACCATTGGTCCCCAAAGTGCGCCAAATTCATGCATTCGGTCCTTTTTTCTCAAAATCGCACTTTTAGTCCCAACATTATTCGTAAATTGCACGCCTGGTCCTTTGGGGCTAATAACCGTTAGACTTTATTGTTAGATGGAAGGGCAAGTTCGTCTTTCCTTGTTTATTTTATATTTTCTTTTGTCTCGTCGTCTATCACCTGACACAAACAACTTCCCTCCTTCCATCTTCAATTTCAAAACACAAATTATCTACAATTTTTTTTCCTCCCAATAATGATTCAAATTACCTACGACTTGTATTGGTATGAAACACATATGACCGACTAGTTAGCAACGACAATCTTATATTTTTTTTTGGACATAAACCGATTAGAAACATAAATGACAACCTGGTTTTATATTGTTTGACTTCTAAAAGTCAATATGGTATTGTTTTGACATAAACTGGTTAGTCATGAAACCATCAATTACCAAAGCAAATGCCAAAAAGGTTAGTCATGACACAAACTGGTTAGCCATGACACAAACTAATTAGTCAATCTTGTATTGTTTGACTTCTAAAATTCATACTACAAATGCCACAAAGTGCAAATTCCAAAAAGAAAGTGCTTGGGCAGTTTATACTATGTTTAACAGTTCATGCCATAAATTCGTACAACTTCAATGTCTTAACCTTCAATTGCCAAAGCACAACAAACTATAAAAACATATCATCCAGAGTCTCCTCTACAATCACTTGTCCCTTCCCCTTTTCATCTATAAAGATATCCAAAATGAAATAAATAAGAGACTATTTGAAAGTAACTACTAGATGTGATCACTTATACACAATAAAACATGAAACATGAAACATAACACAAGCAACTGCTAACAGTATTTACATCATAAGGGATGGAATACTTTTACCTTTATTCCCTTTCATTTTTACTTTAGCCATGTTAAATACATCTTCAACAATTGTGATCCTCTTATCCATGTCATCAAAAATCCCATTCATATTTTCAGGTGTGATTTTCTTATATCACTGATATTTTGGTTGTTTTCTACCTTTCCCTTTTCATCTTTAAAGATAGCCAAAAATGAAATAAATAAGAGAATATTTGGAAGAAACTACAAAATGTGATCACTTATACATAATGAAACATGAAACATGACATAAGCAACTGCATACTACTGTTAACCATTTACCCAATGCTCAACAAGACTAGATATACTCATGGAGAAACCATTGACTTTGCTACATTTCCATTTAAGTAACTACATTCCAGTGGTTACAAGTGTAGATCAAAAGTTCACACTGGATATAGTATCATTCCTCATAAGCATATAAGCATAGTGAACAATAATTTGGCATCACTCATAGTTAAGAGTAACCCATGAATACTTCCCACCTATAATTACATTTCCTTATAATCTGCCTAAACTCTGCCAACCTATATGCAGTTTCATCATCCCAAAAACATAATGCATAAAAACACATTAGTAGAACACGCTACAATTAGCAAAGTCAAACTAAGGCAACGCATTAACTATTTATAAAGTTTGCATAATAAAAGTTATTGATATTATATAACTACATCATTAAACAAATTTAAAACACATAAAGGAACTATAAAAATAAACATACCAACATCTAAAAGCCGTTGCTTCCTTCCATTGCCAGTAGGCCTTCTCCTATTCTTTTCTGGTGTCGGTGTACTAACACCATAATCCATGTTAAAACACTTAGGGTTTGTGTAATCTAATCAAGCAATTAGGGTTTGTGTTTGCTTGTCTTAGAGACGAATGTAAACGGGCGCAGTTTGTGTTTCAACTTTGTGTCAGTTGTTAGGTGAAGAGAGAAGTAAAGGAACAAAAAAATTTAGGAGAATACGAAAAGACGAACTTGCCCTTCCAGCTAACGAAAACACTAACGACTGTTAGCCAAAAAAGACCAGACGCAGTTATTGGGAACTAAAAGTGAAATTTTGAGAAAAAATGACCAAATGCACGAATTGGGCACTGTTTGGGGACCAATAGTGTAATTTACTCTATTAAATATTTAAATATTTAATTGCAATTGAAAAAACTAACTTTTCTTTACTCATGATTACTCCACATTCATATATACATAAAAAAATGTAACACACATAAGCTAATGTTATTATACACTGACGTCACTATGCACGAGTAATCGTTGATGACATAAATAACCTTTCAAAAGAGGTTGTCTTGAAGAGCAAATAGATTCTTCATGGTTGATAAAGCATTTTAAATTTACCACCATCAGATTTTGTGTGAAAAAAAAAAACTTAATATTTGGATTTCCTAAACTCTTTGGTGTTTATTGTTTATTGTTAGAAAATGATTTTTTTTAATAGTTTTAGACATTTAGCATTATCAACTATATTATTTAAGGGTTTATTAGATACTATTACATTTATCAAGCCTAATAGGAGTTAGGAGATAAAGAGTGTACACTCGTGCACGCTATCCAACATGATATCGCTAGGATAAATAGTGTGGGCCAAAGGGGTAGCGTCTTTCTTGGTATCCCGCACCCTAAATGTGCGTTCACAGGTATAAACGACGTCTCTCGCTTAAAGCCAGTCAACAAGTTGCTTAGCATGTAACCGTTGTTAATCACTTCTAACTGTATTTAACAATTTTGGTCGGTTGCTTTTTGTCTTATAACATGACATTATATTTGGTCTTGAAAACAATACACACAACCAACATAACACAATCTTTTATATTCTCTGATCTAATTCTTGTATATTAATTAGACTTTGATTGTTCTTTGAATTATTTGGTTTGTGAGTTCCGTGGCACATAAGATCAAAATAATACATTATGATGTGGCTCACACAATTGAGAGATTATATCGAGTTTAACTTTGATTATCTACTACTTTATCACACACCTCATAAATCCAACAAATTTTTTAAAAAGACATAAACAACATTTGATATTTACAAAAGTCATGATTGCTTGAAACACTGGTGATCAGTACATAACATGACATTATATGCACATCTGTGTTCTCAAGTTAATTTTTAAAGAAAAGAAAGAAAATGAAAGAAAAGAATGGGAACAGAAATTTTTTGACCAAGTAATGTTGTATTCTCTAGTTGATATTAAGAGGAAAAAAAAAAAAAAAAAAAAAAAAAAAAAAAAAAAGTTGGTAGAATTACAAGTTACAACAATAACCGTGTTGTAGCACACGATTCCCTTATAAGCACATATATGAGTGTTGTAAAAAATTTCGTTGATGCATAAATAATAGTACACAACTTCTTAAAATAAATATCTTAAACACATGAAAGTTTGATAGTAAAATATATACAAATGCCAAAATAGTTTATACTGGTAACTAAATATTGGTAATTGGTAAACGGTGGTGAATTCATAGACCCCCTAAAGTAAAGATTAATTATTATACCTCACAACATTGATTAATAAGAAAATAAAAATAACGAGACTATGTATATCCAACAGTTTTACTAAAGTGCCACGTCGTCATGTAGTTGTTTTAAAGGAAAAAAAGTGAACTCACATAAATAATGAGGTTAAAGGGGCGTTTTATCATTGAATCTAAAACTCATTTTCTTCTCAAATCCCCCCAATACTGGACGGAAACTTTTGTAACAAAAACTTCCAGGATTTCCACTTCCACTTCAATCCAGTTTCTTTCTTTTCTTTTGTTAAATAAATTAGACAACACAACATTTTATGCTTTCTTCCTTTTCTTTTCATTTCTCTCTTAAAACATAACTCGAGAATGTAGTAATATATGAATTTCTTGGTGTAGAAATCATCTCTATTTGTATATAATATATTGTAGAAATGCATTTTGTACGTTTACTTATTTGATTGATTATAGATTGCCTCTTAAGTCTTAACAGACTCAAGACATGCATACCCGGACTAGAATTAAGTGTCATGTTATAAGATCATAAAACTGATATCATAGTTACCAATTTCGTCTTGCAATTTACTTTTATATGAGAAAATGTCTGTTATTTTGTAACAAGTTGGAATGTACATTCATAATTACCATCATATGAGTTTGTTCATTTTAAGTTTACAAATTTAACTTCAAAACCTTATGTTGAGAGTGGTAAAACAAATTACCCTAGTCAAACTCGATCCAAAGACGTGCAGATTTTTTACCTGTGATCGACATGGTCACCGACTATTGTGACTTAAATGTACATATATCGAAAACCAGGGGAAATTAATTCACCCAATGCAGGTTCAAACGAGAAATAAATGAGGAGACAATGAACACATGGAGGTGCATTAAGTTTAGGGCCATGACGGCACGACCAGTTGATAAATTATGCACACAAAAAAAAATGAAATTAAATGTCGACAGGATTGGACAAAGCATCACACGTGGGGGGTTTATATAGTATTAACTATTTGCTATCACCATGACATTAGAACATGCGAAAATGGTTATCTACTGTCTCAACTATGAAAATAGAACATATATCATACAAATGAAGATTAGAATATTCGAATTTTAATTAGCTTGAATTGTCTTCGTTTATAATTAAACGGTTCTCCAAAGCATTGTGTATGGTTTTGCGGTACATATATATAGTTGACGAAATTTATTTTCACATCTAACTTTTGCGTCTGACAGAATAAGTAAGACGTATGATGACATGTGAAAAAGGCTAGATAGATTAGTCATGCTCCAATCACATTAATTAGTCATCTACTCCGTACTACATGAAGTTTTTCATTGACAAAAATGGAAATAATTGTTATAGTCAAGTCAGCGCAATATATTGCGAGAAATGTGTGTTTTTTTTTCTGTTTCTTCTCACAAGTTATTGTCACAGGTACAATTATATTTTGTCAATCGGCCAACTCACACAACTTCTAACTTTTCCAGCCAAGTTGAGAGCATAAGAAGGACAAAAGGTTATGTAGCGTTTAGTTGAAGGGTCTCTCTCTAGATTCTTTGAAAATAAAATAGTTTTTTTCTTTTATAGAGAAGAGTTGAAAATTTTGAAAACCCGTTTAAATGTAATTATATTTTTCTTTTAAATAGATTACCTCGGATTGCGACGGTTGGCGGCGAAGGCGATGATGGATTGTGCAGATGTTACCAATTATAATTAGGGTTAAAATGAGATACTTGAATTGTAATTGAGAAATCCCGTTTTCTTTTGTTAGGAGAAAAAAGTGAAAAATGATAGATTGGAGTTTTCATTTTTCTAGTTAAAATTTAGAAAGTGGGAATTTCACATTTTTTTAAATTGTTTGAAAAAAATTGTAACTAAACGGGTTTTCAGCTTTTTCATTTTTCTATGACAAATTTCATGAAAAAATGAGATATTTTTACCAAATAAACACACCCTTAGTGTCGTTAGGACTTGAAAGTAGAATAGAGCAAATAGCAAAGGTGCCTTACAATCTGTCAGATAGATAAACATAAATAGGCAATAATTTATTGTAGACACCTTATTAGATTGTTATGAAGAAGAAGAAGAAGAAGAAGAAGAAGAAGAAGAAGAAGAAGAAGAAGAAGAAGAAGAAGAAGGAATTTTTTTTTTTTTTTTTTTTTTTTTTTTTTTTTGGTCCTTTTGAAGAAATATTTGTTTTTGTTATAGAAGTTATCTTGAAGGTGATGATTGGAATCGTGAGCTTCTGTATTCATTATTTCCTCATAATAATGCAAGCAAGATTGCTTGTTGTTTTGTAAGTAAGTCGAGGAATGATGTATTTTTTTGGCATAAAAATCCAGGAGGCCGATTTTCATGCAAATCTGCTTATTTCTTGGCACTTGAAGCAGATGAAGACATGGTACCCAATGCTATCTCTGAAGACTCGATTGAATTTTGGCGTGCTGTGTGGAAAGCAAGAGTCCCTGGTAAAGTCAAATTATTTATGTGGAGAGCCTGTAATAATTATGTACCTACTATTGACAATCTACAGTCTCGTAGGTTGAAACATACATCTTCTTGTACTCATTGTGGAGAGACAACTGAAAATTTAGTACATGTCATGTTCAAATGCTCGGCAGCAAAAGAGGTATGGGACCGTTGTAGTCTTGGTTGTTTTTATGATACACAAGGAGCTGTCAATTTTCATGATTTTTGTCGGGTAATTCTTGAAAATTTTCCAGCCAAATGGGAGGTTTTTATGATGATATTGTGGGGATTGTGGACGAGAAGAAATAAACATTTTCATGGCCAGTTGAATGGTAGGGAGGGGAAGGTGGAAGAAGTAGCGAAAGTTGTTTTATCAGATTATCAGAAGGAAAATCATAGAGGAATTATTAGCAGCACCAATGGGGTACATAATACTCATACGACGGTGTGGTTAAGGCCAAACGCTCAGCACATAAAAATTAATTGTGATGTTGCGTGGCAAATAGAGTCTGGAAAGGCAGGCTTGGGTTTTGTAGCCCGTGACTACAATGGCGAGGTCTTATTTTCAGGTACTAGATTAGAATGGTATGCGAGTTCTCCACTGGAAGCTGAAGCAAAAGCCGTTCATTGGGCTATGATTCATGCACTTAATAGAGGGTACTCTAATGTTATATTCGAGACAGACTCATTGTGTCTAGTTAAGGCGCTTCATAATAAAATCGTCTTGCCAGAAATTGCGAGTCTTTTTTCAGAGATATTGTCTCGTTTTAATGATTGTAAGTGGTCTTTTGTGAAAAGGGAGGGTAATAGGGTGGCTCATAGCATAGCTTTTTTGGCGTTGAGTTGTTCTAATGAGATTATGTTAGTCGGTAGCGTTCCAAGTTGTGCGAATGTATGGGTTACTAAAGATGTAATTTCTTCTACTATTGTATGATATTTCTTCCCTTTTATCAAAAAANAACTTATTGGAATATTGGATAGTGAAGAGATATTGCAGGTCCATTTAAGGATTAAGGAAAGCAAATATTACGGCCTTACGGGTCAACAAACTTGGGCCATAAAAATTGTAGCCGAAACATTATTGGGCCAGAAAATCACATGGTTTAATAACCCAAAGCAATACCCAATGGTTTAATAACCCTCAAATAGTCAAATGTCATAACATAGCAAAGCAACGATTTAGCTCCACAAGTCATTAAACTTTGCATGAAAAGTTAGAAGTTGATGTGCCAGCAATTAAACATTGCATTATACAATGCATTGAAGATGCCCTTAGGCAATAGGCTCAATTGGACAACTTTGGTTTGTTTGTTTGTTCTTTTAATACACGCTACAGCTATGCTCAACCATAGTATATATTATGCTGATTCTGATGACAGATAATCTTAAGTTTGAATAATATACTCAATTATATCAGTGATATTTTCATTAAATAGATGAAATTCGAGTCCACAGTTTAATTTCGTTGCACCAAAATATGATGAATAGCTAAACCGCATGTATCCCAAATTAAATAAAATCGAGTTATGGTTTTGACGACCCTTTGTTAGATGATTTAGCCCTGTTAATTTGATATCTGAAATATATATAAACGTGTTACATATACAAGAACATTCGAAATCCGAAATTGTGGAAAATGTTTTAATAAAATTCTCCAACAAATTATTTCTTACACAAAACAATATGACTCCTACAAATCAGTCGTACAAACTTGTATATAGTCATGCATAATGACTAATAGAATATGACTGAAATGTTTGGAATAACAACATTATACTATCTAGATATGAATATACGAGCAAGTAGCAAGTTTATGCCAATTTCATGTTACGGGTCATTAGACCCATGAATTCATCAACGTCGATCATTCCATCCCCATCTGCATCGACCCCTTTAATCATTTTTCGGCAAGACTCCAAGCTGCACCTCTCTCCTAACTGCCTCAGCACCTGAACAAGCTCCTCTGCGGTTATTCTCCCATTGCCATCCAAATCAAAAACCTTAAACGCACTCTTTATATCCGCTGTCTTAACACCACCTTCCGACTTTTGAGCCTCCATGAACTCATCAAAGTCTACAAACCCGTCCCCATCAGTGTCTATAGCTTGAAACGTCTTGATCACGTCTGATTTAGTGTTTTTGCTACCAAGTACCCCAACGGCCGAGCCATACTCTTCCTTGGATATCTTACCGTCCTTGTTCTTGTCAAATTTGTTGAAAACTCGTCTCATTTCATCGACGTCTGGCTGGAACATGCTTGAACCGAATTTTGATGGCTGAAGTGATTGAGTTGGTATGGTTTTAGGGGTTGATGATTTTCTTGAAATACCATATTTGAAATTAAAGAAACTTTTGCTAGACATTGTAGTAAAGTTTACAAGTTTTGATGTGCTAAAATGAAGTATGGGTTGTTCTCTTTTTATATATGAACTTTGCACAACTAGATAGCAAAGCTATATTCTTTTGGCTTTCTAGTTTATACTTGAACGAATCTCAATACAGACTAGTATTACATTATATATTTGATCTTGTTAAGAATCCACAGCTTTCATTATACGCGTAATATAATATAAAAAACGAGCTAGAAAATGTACAACTTTTGAGTTTAGTCTATCAGGATTTGCCCATGTTACCATGTTAAAAGAAAACAAAGCTTAAAAGTGCAAATATAAATCATTTCTTAAAGATGATTCCATCTGTACACATACATTGGACCTTAAAATAGTTGTGTGGTATTCTGAATTCTGTTAAGTTGGGAATGCCAAAAAAAGATGTTACCTTTTTGTAAGGAAGAATATTGTAAGTGGCAATGTTCTTATCAACAAGCAAAGAATTCAGAATTGGTGTGTGATGTAACCATTTATTCTTAGTGTAGAATCAACGAACCGCAGCCTTCCTTCTAGAAGTGTGTGGCCCTTCGGAGGCTTGTAGGTTGGGTCCTTCTTCAATATCTGTAACAAGAATGAACAAAACGCGTTAGCTTCGCCTTAGGTGTAACCAAGACCAAACTTCGGCGTGAGAGTAAGAGAGGGCGGGATGAACAGTAATGAGCAATAAATGTGCTTGTGTGTCAACCACCTCAAATGGTTGTATCTATAGTACCAAAACCGTTGTACCTCATGTCACCTTGGATGGAGAGCCGGACCAATTCCCTTAAAATTAGGGACATTGGTATTGGAGAAAGGAGGGCGTCATTACCCCGCGGATAATAGCACTCCATATAGCATTGATACTTTTGGTGAGGCCGATTTTTATCCTGATGGGTTACCTAACATTCTTATCCTACTTTGGAACAAGCATCATGGGCTGGCACCGAGGGGCGTGAAAGAGGGTACGTGTTTACTTGATATTTGAATGGACCTCTTGGGCGGGCACTGAAAGGCGTATAAGTTATGCTTTTCGGGCAGGTTACGTCGTCATTTACAGATATGAACAAATACGTTTATTCTGATGGAATATTAGTCGAGTATCTAATATTTAAAGTTCATTCAAGCCTATGATACAAAACAATAGAGTAGAAAATATCAAAAAATTATGTAATCGCACTGTAATATTGTTTATATGTATCATATTTTTGTTACTTATTGTACGAGTAAGATGGAATGATGGATTCTCTTTCATAAAATGAGGTAGAAAGAAATTAATAATCTAATCCCACTCAAGAATATATTCCCTCTATTTTTAGGAAATTTTTTTGACCATAATTTGTGGACAAAAAGTCATGGGACTCATGGTATAAATTTGCTCCGTACAGAACCGAACATACTAAAGAGTTGGGTTAGGTACCACCATGTCAACTAGACAACTAGTGTTATGTTTATCTTACAAGATTCTTAACAAGATGTTAGAGACATACGATAATCAATATTAGTCATCCACCAAATTTATATTTATAACTAAAAGCAAATGACAAATGTTTTGAAACATATTATTTAACATCTTCATTAGCATGTAGATTCAGTTTACAAGCTCTTGTGCTTCGGTAGCCTCTCTTTCCCAATCAATTCTCCACAATGACACTAACATACATAACACACAAGCCACCTGAGCCACGAATAGGCCTTCCCACAAGCCCACAAAGCCCATTTCTTTACGAAAGCCCGTTTCTTTACGAAAGCCCAAAAACAACGCCATGGGAAGCCCAATAAGATAAAATGAGCCGAAGTTAACCCATGCAACGAACCTTGGTCGAGCACAACCTCTTATCACCCCAGAGATAACAGTTTGAGAACAGTTTCCAAGCTCACACAACCCCAACACAAGCATGGCTGCTGATACTAGTGAATCGGTCGCTGAATCTGACATGAACACCCACCCCCAAAGGTCTCTAGTAACAAAGGCTAAGGCCAACGCGATAAGGCTAGTTACAACAGCACATGATACGGCGACATATGATGCATATTTAGCTTGCTCTGGCATGTCAGCCCCTAACTCATGTCCAACACGAGCCGAAACACCCATGCTTATTGATGATGGGAATACGTATATGAAGGAGGTTGCTTGCAGCAGAATATTCATGGCACTAATTGCAGCTTCCTTGTCATGTGGAAGTAAACCAGAGAAAAATATCATGAGCTCGTAAAACCACCATTCCAAACATACTGACAAGCAACTAGCTATTGCTAGTGACAAAATACTTCTCAACTCCGTGAAGCATTCGATAAAATCAAAAGAGTTTATTGAAATGTCACCAGTTGTGTACAAGTACACCAAAAGGGTGAATAGGTACACAAAGTCGGTCACCGCGACTGCCAAAGCTACTCCTTCTAGCCCAAAGTCAAGCCAAAATAACACACCATTGGCAACGATATGAAAAACGATAGCAAGAGGCGCACCAATTAGAAAAGGTTTAGTTACCTTTTTAGCTCTGAGGTATACTTTAGTAGGAAGGAAGAAACATTGAAGCAATAACGTTGGTATGGTGTAGTAAGTATATGTACCAGCCAAACTAGCTACTTTTCGGTCTTGACCCAAAAACACAAGTATCGGCTCTGCATTCAGCCACATAATGCATATCGGGATGAAGGCGGCTAAAAGGATGAGTATGGTCTGATGAAGGGTTCGGGCCATAAGTGAGAAGTTTCTAGCCCCGAAAGCTTGTGACGTTATCCCATCCATTCCCATAGCCAAACCACTAATTAATGAAAACCCAGTGACATTTACAAATGCTATGGAAAGTGCTCCACCGGCTAATTCTGATTTTCCCACATGTCCCAAGACATAAGCCGAGATACAGGACTTACTGAATATATGAAGGCCTGTGAAAATCATTGGTCCAGCTACTGCAAACAGTAGTCGTATTTCTTGTATCACCTGAGATTTTTGCACAATAAGCAACTTGATTATGCACTTTTGGTATATCAATGTGGGTAAACAAAAGTCATCTATAAACTTTTAAGCGTAAACACGTATTTTAATTTCTACACACACTTAGACAAATTACAAAATTACTCACAACTTTTTTCATTTATATGATGTCCACGTACTACTAGTGACAAAATTAATTTATGTAGAATGCATGACAATTTTAAATGCACAAAAAAAGACATGAGTAAAAAATATAAAATTACTTTTTGTATAAACTATTGAGTGTGGAACATTTTATTATTATTTTTACTATCCTCTTATTTGTAATATTAAGTAAGTTTAAGGGAGTGTTTGATTTCGACTTAATTGACTTAATATGAAAAAAACTGAATTAATTAAGTCATATGAAAGCTGTTTGTTTGTGACTTAATAGAGTAAGATGACTGAAAATATTAAGTAATAAAACTGAGGTTGTCTGCATTAAGTCCTCTGTTAATTAACATGACTTAATGAAAAAAATTAAACAAACAGGCCCTAACAAGCAATTAATTTTCTTTGAGATAATAACAAAATTAGTTATTGTCAAATGTTGTTTTTTACCAAAAAAAAAACATGAATTTGTGATTTTACTATGTTATTTTTATTTTTCTAACTTTAGCGACACATTTTTCTTGAGGTTTAAAACGTTAAAAAAACTACAAGAAGATCTAAAAAATTAGCATTGGGTTAATGATATATTTTTTCAAGTTTTAAAGACACTTTTTTATTTCTCTTTTAAAAGTTTAAAAGTGTCACTAAAATCCAAAAGCGTCACTAAATGTGAAAAGTCCACTAATAAAAACATAAAGAAAAAAAACACAAACAGTTACTACTAAAAACTTAAACAATGTTAATTAGGTTTATGAAAGTTGGCATGTATAGCACACAACAACGTTTTTTTATATAAAAAAAAATCTAACAATTAGCATAAACATTTTTTACTTAATATGTTTGTTCACATCTATACACACGATTGATTTTCATCATAAGTGCCAATAAAATCACAACAAATCACACATGATGCAATTGCAAAGAACATAAATGCATGAAATTAGCACAACTATTGTAGAGGTGATGCCTAAATCAAGTCGCTAGTGAAATTTAATGAGTACTTACTGTGGATAACGAAAAGATTGCACGAGTCAACAGAGGTGTTAATTATGTGTGTGGGGTAATTGAACAACAAAGGATAATTTTGTTGGAAAAAGATACAACATAATTATATATATGTATGTGGTTTTTTTTGAAGTGAAAATCTATTATTCTCGTATTTATAAAAATGTTGGTTTAAAATTTAATGTATTACATTATCTTTACAAGAAAAATAGTAACTGTAGTTTTTGTTGCTTTCTTTGGTCATAATATAAAGGAAAAATCACAAAAATAACCAAATTTTCAAACATATATCACAAAATCACCAATTGTTTTTTTTTAAAGCAAAACTCCCCATGAAATCCGCAAAAAAACTCGAGCCTTTACGATACTTTTAAAAAATATCGAAAATTTTTGATAAAAATATCAAAATTTTTTGATATTTCTAAGAAATATCAAAAAATTTAGATAAAAATATCGAAAATTTTAGATAAAAATATCGAAAATTTTAGATAAAAATATCAAAAATTTTTGATATTTTTAAGAAATATCAACAATTTTCGATATTTTTAAGAAATGTCAAAAAAATGACTTTTTTAAAAATTTCACAAAGGATCGAGTATTCTGCGGATTTCTTGGGTAGCTTTGCTTTTTGAAAAAATAACTGGTGATTTTTTGAAATAGGTTTGAAAATTGTTTATTTTTGTGATTTTTCGTGATCCATAATTATATTATATAATATAAATATCTCGATTGTATTGGTCGTGGTAAAGACATATGGCCATCAATAAACCTTTACATTGCATGTGATGCCACATAATCGAATTAAAAAAAATAAAATAAAATAACAAAGCAACAAGAAAAATACTTTTAATATTGGCAAAAAATTGGAAGCGTAACAGTGCATTCCATGCTACATAACACGTGGTAGTGAAAAAACTTGGTTTAGCCAATAGTTTTACAGGTTACATCCAATTGTAAGTCACATAATACCATATAATCAATTCAACTAAACTGACACTAGATTAAGTCGTACTATATACCATGTCAAGTAACATGGATTTAATAACATATATGGACGTCTCCATTATGCAAACGACAAGAAACTACCTATTTTTTGTTATCCGGTTTTTAATGTATGTTAGCGAAAAGTAAATAAAAATAATAACTTTTTTTACTAAGATTAAGTTATTCATTTTTAGAGTGTGGAACATTTATTATTATTTTTACTATCCTATTATTTATAATAATATACACTTGGTGATGTAAAAAATATATGAGTAAGTTTAAGCATTTCTATATATGATAACAAATAATTAATTTTCTTTGAGAAAATAACAAAATTAGTTATTGTTCAATGTTATTTTTTACCAAAATAAAAGTAAAGTAAAAAAACAAAAGCGTGAATTGCTGATTTTACTTAATTATATCTATTTTTCTAAATTAGCGACACATTTTTCTTGAGGTTTAGAAACGTTAAAAAAACACAATAAAACCTTAAAAAAAAATAGCTAACTGTTAATGATACATTTTTCGAGTTTTAAAGACACCTTTTTTTATTTTATTTTTTTTCTTAATTTCTCTTTTCAAAGTTGAAAAGGCTCACTAAAATACAAAAGTGTCACTAAATGTGAAAAGTCACCACTAAGAAAACCATTAACAAAAGAAAAAACAACACAAACAATTACTAAAAACTTAAACAATGTTAATTAGATTTGTGAAAATTGGCATGTATAGCACACAACAATCCTTTTTTTAAAATATTAGTTGGACACCCGCGCACAGCGACGGTGATAAATATAGTTAATATTATAAATATATTAGATGAATTGCTAGCCCAACTCTCATCGCAATTCCCTACCCGCTTAGTGAATTCGTTTCACAACACTTCGAATGTATATGTGTTAGTAGTATGTGTTTGCTTGGGTTTCCCGTAGCTTTCCCGTGACATCATTATTCCACATATAGAAAGACCCTCGCAATCTCTTACTCGTCAAACACTTTCTCCAAAAGTATATGATTTTGACGAATTAAGATTGTATTGATTGAAATAAAAGTTAAAATTGTAAAAATTTGAATCAAAATAAAATAAACCCACTAAAAATATAAAAACTAAAAACTCATATAAATATATCAAAATAGATGTTGAATTAAAGAGCACAAAATTTTTAAAAATATGGTGAAATTAGATCATAAAAATAATAAATGGATAAAAAAAATTATTTCAATTTGAAAATAAAGATGAATTTTTAGTTGAGAAGTGACACATGTCACTCTATGATTGGAGCTCTTTATCTTAATTTTTGGTGGAGCTCACAACTTAAATACTTTATATAGTAGTATAGATGTAAAAATTTGCATAAATCTTTTTTTACTTAATATATTTGTTCACAGTTATACATGATGCCAGTAAAATCTAACAACACGCGATTAATAAATCATACATGATGCAATTGCAAAAAAACATAAATGCGTGAAATTAGTACAATTGTTGTAGTGGTGATGCCTAAATCAAAAGACGCTTGTGAAATTTAATGAGTTCTTACATTAGATAGCCAAAAGATTGGACGAGTCAACAGAGGTGTAGAGGTTGATTCCATCTTAGTCTGATTATGTATGGGGGTATTGAAGAACAATGATATTTTTGTTGGAGAAAGACACAACAAAATTATATATATGTATGTAGTTTTTTTTTTAAGAACCATTATTCTCGTATTTATAGAAATGTTGGTTCAAAATTTAATGTATCACATTATTTTTACAGAAAAAACAGTAACTGCAATTTTTGTAATTTTCTTTGGTCATAATATAAATGTGATCATTAATTATATTATATAATATAAAAATAACAATTGTATTGGCCCTGGTAAAGACATATGGCCATCAATAAACCATTACATTGCATTCGGCGCCACGTAATTGTACTTTTCATATCAGCCAAAAAAATTGAGGTGTAACAGTGCATTCCATGCTGCATAAGTGAAAAACTTGGTGCGGCCAATAGTTTTCGGGGTTACATCTAATTGTAAGACACATAACACAAGATAATCAATTCAACTAAATTGACACTAGATTAAGTCGTATAATATACCATGTCAAGTAACATGGATTTGATAATATATGGACATCTCCATTTTTCAAACGACAAGAAACTACCTATCCTTTGTTATATGGTTTTTAATGTATGTTAGCGAAAAGTAAATAAAAATAATGATTTTTTTTTTTTTTAAGATTAACTTATTCATTTCTAGAAATATTTACCATTAGTAGTAACCGGTCTAACACTAACATACAAAGTAATTGGTGTGCAAATATGTTGCCGTCTATAATAAAGTTACAAAAGAATAATCAATTGTTGTAAAAGAGTAATAAACATAACATAAAAAAGTTTTATGTGTATGCAGGCTTGTGAAACATTACTCTTAATTGTTTATTTCATATAAGAAATCCGTTATGTTTAGAATTGAAAAATCAACTTCAATTAAACAATCAGTATACTCACTTTAATGATGTTAGCAATATAAATTTTTTGATTCACTAATAGTAATGATCAATCGGAAATTTTTTTCAAGAATAGTGATTCATCATATGAAAATGTTAAGAAATATGATACGACCATGATCATTAGGATATTTTCTTAGTATTATTACTTAGTATTTTCCTTATTAATATTTAGTTAGTTTCTTTCATTATATTTTCTTATTGATCAAGTTAATGATAGGATATCTTTTTATTATATATAGAACTATAGAAGATATTAGGAATGTATTATTATGTTGGATTTTATGAATGAATTAGTGATTTAGTGTCATTATTAGCAGAGAGATCGGCCTCTCGAAAGTTTATCACCTATTTATTTATCGTTATTGTTCTTTTTATCTCTTAATCGAATCCGGTTCGTAACAATTGGTATCAGAGCTGTTCGATTCTAAGGTTTCTATTAGAAAAAATAAGACAAAAATACACCGTTGGTCCCTAAACTTGTGACGAAACATCATAGGGCACCTTAACTTTTTTTTTAGTCGCCTGGCGTCCAAAACTTGAGATTTTGAGTCTGAATGCGTCCCTCCACCATTATTTGTTGTTTTGTTTTGTTTTTAGTGAAGGGCATAACGATCATTTCATATATTTAGATTATTACTCATGCAAATCTCCTCCTCTACTCTTCTTCCATACATGGAAACCTTCAACCTATGATGTAAATTGCATTTAATGGAATGAATTTGAAGTTTATCGAAATTGTTATGATTTTGTTTATTTTTATGATGATTTGCTTATGATTTGAATGAGTATGGTATTGTTTGTTGTTAATCAATACTGTATAATTTTGGATTGCGTCTGCATGTGGAAATTAGAGTGTCATGATCTACTATTACAACTGATTTTCATCAGGATATTAACTGGTTTGTGGTTCAATGATTTTGAATGATATGATATCGAAGGTTTTAGTAAATATTGTTGCACTTATCTATAATTTTGAGTTTGACTGTGATGTACTTCTTTGATTTGTGATTCTTTTCAAGTTTGCATAAATTAGTGTGATATTTGTTTCTGTTGTAATCAATCTGTGTGATATGTCAAGACATTTTTTTTTCACGGAATGTAGGCTGTTATCAACTTTACTAGCTTGTAGGGCGGTGAAGGAGATAGGGTTCATGGCTAGTGTCGGTGAAGTTAGGATTTGTGTTTGTTTTTGATGTACAGAGGTGAAATGGATCTAAAATTGTATGCAATGAGTTGGTGTTGAATGATATGGAATTAACAGGTTTTGTTATATTGAAGCAGTTCTTTTCGGATTTGGACTCGGACTCTAGGTGTTGAATTGTGTTTGGACTTTGGACATTTGTATAGTTTTCCTTTAATCGAAATGTGACCTCAGTTTCTCGCTTGTGTTCAGTTTTGACTCAATTGGCATATGGAGCTGCCAAATTTATGATCAGTTGGTGTTTACTGATAATGAATTTGAAGCTTTGTGATCTGCTTTGTTCGTCTTTCATTTTTCATTTTGAATTGCTTAAATCCAATCTGATTCAATATTGTATGAAGGGTTCTACTGCAATGGTAATATGAACTGTTCGTATTGACTTGATTTTGTTATCTGATCTGCGCATAATCATAAAAAATGACTACATAGGATTTGTAGATCTTATTGTTTTCTATAGTTACGTTTTAGAATATTTCTAACCATGCTTGAATGAGAGCAAGATATGAGTAAATTATTGCAGCTAAAGTTTATCCGAAGTAAGACTTCCGAGTTTTATTTGCTTCTTATCATTCCCTAAAATATTTTCTTTTCTGTATTTGCACCATCATTCCTTAAAAACCTTACTGTTCTATCCTGTATTTGCACCATCATTCCTTATTTGTGCTTACGAAGGGGTGAAAATATATCAAATAACTATTGAATCATTGTAATGATAGATGCAAGTCATGTAACTAAACGAGATTATACAAAATATATAATGCCATTAATACCGGAACTGAATGAATTGACAGTAACACGTAAAATCAAAATGAGGAGCATAAAAAAGGGAAGCTAAATCTCTCGTGTCATAACAAGAGCTTGAGCTCAAGCTTTGCCATTTAATGAAAGTACAAGATATAACATCTTCTAGAAATTAGATTGGTTAATCTTTAAGCTCGATGATCTTGACAACAAAATCATCACCAACTTTCTAGCAAATAGTGACACGGTTATGTGACTTAATGACACCAATGGTCCTGCCATGATCCCAGGTGACATTTAGGACAGTCTCATACTCTCATGTATGGAAGAAGAGTAGAGGAGGAGATTTGCATGAGTAATAATCCAAATATATGAAATGACCGTTATGCCCTTCACTAAAAACAAAAAAAAAACAGCAAATAATGGTGGAGGGACGCATTCAGACTCAAAATCTCAAGTTTTGGACACCAGGTGACTAAAAAAAAAGTTAAGGTGCCCTGTGATGTTTCGTCACAAGTTTAGGGACCAACGGTGTATTTTTGTCAAAAAAATAATAAAATAAAATAGTTCATTGAGTTATTGTTCATCCGACCATTGTTCATCAGAAAACTGTTCACAGACCGGGGAAATTACTATTTGTTTGTTTGGAAAAAGTATACATACTTGGTTTCTTGAATCAATGGAACACGAGAGCGTGTTTCAAGAAGAATGAGACAATAAGGTCAAGCAAATCCGATCCGAATTGGAAGGCCAACAGGCCATTCTTGAATTGCAATTAAGAATGAGGAGTCAAATGCAAACACTCACAAGGATATTGTGAAGATTCAACATCAGCTTGCCCTATTAAAACTAAGGTTAAAAGAGATGAAGGACGAGATTGATTAGAAGTTAGAAAGCCACATCATCACCCCGGTTCCAGCCAAACCAATTGCAGCAGAAAAAGTAGTGAAGATAGTAGTACTGTGGAGGAGGATTCATTCCCGAAGTTTTTAAAGAGCCAAAATCATGAGCCTCAACAAATTCCTCTAGTAGTCATAACCGAAGTCAATAGTGAAAGTGAGATAAAAGAGACGGTACATGAGGTACATGTTGAAGATCTTGAGGAAACAACTCTCCATAAGTCAAACAAGGTGGAAGATGTCGAAACAAGTAAAGTTTTAAAAGGAGATGTCAGTAAAAGAGAAAATGGATGAAACAAGTTAGAGGCTGATGTCCGGGTGAATAATATATATGATGTTGGGCAGAAACATAAGCAACTTGATATAGGGTTGGAACATGGATATGTGACTAAAAAAAGTAAGATAAGGGCAGGTGGATCTGTCTTGCTGATGGAATTAAAGTACTATGTTGTCAATCAAGTTGGATTGATTTTAAATCAAAGTAATGAAGTTATATACTATGAAAGAATACTTGAATTGATTGCCAGACAGTTGTGCCAACATTTATGTATGCATATTTTGCGCTTTGAGTATGATCTGCAAGAGGAAAATTTACAACTCAAAACATGGGATCTCGGAATTAAAGAGTCTTCAAGCCAACACCTCGAGGACAAGTTTTTTTTTTTTTTTTTTTTTTTTTTTTTTAACAATTGGTTCAGAGCTGTTCGATTCTAAGGTTTCTATTAGAAAAAATAAGACAAAATACCACGCGTTGGTCCCTAAAACTTGGTGCTGAACATCCAAGGGCACCTTAACTTTTTGTTTATCGCCTGGTGTCCAAAATTGAGATTTGGGGTCTGAATGGCGTCCCTCCACCGATTATTTGCTTTGTTTTTTTTGTTTGTTAGTGAAGGTGGCATAACGATCATTATATATTTGGATTAATTACTCCATGCAAATCTCCTCCTCTAATCTTCTTCCCATAGCCATGGAACCTTCAACCTATGATATAAATTGCATTTAATGGATGATTTGAAGTTTATCGAAATTGTTTGATTTTGTTTATTTATGATGATTTGGGCTTATGATTTGAATGAGTATGGTATTGTTTGTTGTATCAATACTGTATAACATTTTGGATTGCGTCTGATGGTGGTTAGAGGTGTCATGATCTACTATTACAACATGATTTTCATCAGGATATTAATGGTTGTGGTGTTCAACTGATTTTGAATGATATGATATGCGAAGGTTTAGTAATATTGTTGCGTTATCTATAATTTTGAGTTTGACTGTGATGTACTGTCTTTGATTTGTGATTCTTTTCAGTTTGATAATTAGAAGGATATTTTCTCAGTATTATTACTTAGTACTTTCCTTATAAATATTTAGTTATTTTTTTTATTATTAAATTTTCTTAACGAACAAGTTAACTATAATATATCTTTTTATTATATATAGAGGATATTAGGGATGTATTATTATGTTGAATATTATGAATGAATTAGTGATTTAATATCATTATTGGGAGAGATCGGCCTTTCGACAGTTGATCACCTATCTTTATTTATCGTTATTGTTCTTTTTATCTCTTAATCGAATCCGGTTCGTTATCAAAATATTTATAACGAGGTCTTTTAAGCCCCGTGATGCAACGGGTATAAAACATGATTATTCTTTGAAGTTGGAATCCAGTAACTTCTAGCAATTTTTTAGCAATAGTTACTGTTAATACAAATATCGTCCTAAAAACGTTATTTATATTTTACGATCTTTTATCATGTTTTGTTAACGACAAAATATAAGGTAAAGTTTAGCAACAAGTTATAAACATGAGTTTAAGTATTTTACACATTTTGTTTAGACATAAACATAACCTTTAACTTGTTCTTATTACTTCTAGTTAAAATG
>LBNU01016892.1:9037-29643 GCA_014162995.1 Artemisia annua | reverse complement strand
CAGGAAAGGTGTGTGTGTGTAAACCTAGGCTTTTGTATAGCTCAGTGTTATGCTGTTTTGTATAAGCCCAAGGATCTTATGATTCCTGTTAGACGATTAACCGTGCTACACGTTCGATCACGTTAGCCATTGGGGCTGTGGTGTTTGTTAGAGTAGGTGTTGGAAACTATACTAGACCTTGATAGATGCTTGTAGCTCTCGTCTGATCGTTAGCAGTGTCTATGTAATTACAAACACTCCTACATAGCAGAAATCTCCAAAGCTTCGTACTCAATGCGGAAAACATAATACAAGCCATAAACAATTAATACTAAGAATATTAATCTCTATGCGGATTATATATTAAGAACTTGTATAAACTTGTTCGTATACATCAACATAAAACTTGTGTTTCCTTTTATAGGAGAAGGAACTTCTACCCTAAACCGCTTTCTCAAGAAAGCGTATAACACTATAACTTAAAATGATATGCATTATCTTTTCTCAATGAATAACTTATGCGAGAGTTGTTTGTGTATCGCCTAACGTACATTACATTAATACGCGTTTAAACTTATAATCCGCTGAAATCGTAACACATATGCTGCAAACTTGTGATGTATCTTCAGCAGTATCACATCTTCAAGCAGAAATCTGTTCCTATCGCAGATTCTCCTTCAAGCAACTGTCAGCAGAGAAATTCTCAAGTACGCTGATATCACCCTAATACATATAGAAATGATTGACCTGTTATAGTCTCAGATTTCATTGATGATCTGAAACACATCATACTAGAGGATTGTCTTCAAACATTCAGCAGCAAAGAAGCAAAAAGAAAACATCTGTGTCGTGATGATTGACTCAAAACTGGAAACACGCTGATCTTTGCAGCATTACAATTATGACATCTAGTGTATATCATCAAAAAACAAACCTGAGTCTTACTAATACTTATTTACTATCACCATCCAGATAGTAGACAAAACATCTCGTGAGAGGTGACAGCAACCCTCTAAAAATATGGATTGGTGCTGTTACGTACCGCAAATATGCACTTCAACTACTGGAAGTGATGGCCAAATGATTATAGTGTTGAAAAAACCATTCGGTACACCATAACCCACTATGATTTTTAGGGGGGGTTTAAAAAAAAAATCAGGGTTTACAACTAATAACGGATTTGAGATGTCTTTCACCTGTAGCCGTTTTTGCTCAGGACTAGCCCATATTTCTTCAAGGAGAAAGCTACCTGTGGTGGGATTAGTATAATCCCAATAACTGCGATTTCCACAGCCTTTAAAGAAAAGCCATTACCTACATTGTATGGGCGTAGCTCTAATCTATACATAGAAACACATACCTTCATAGAATATAAGATCCATGAGTGAAATTGATGACATTACTCAACACTAGGTCTTTAATACCAAAAAACGGGCCTAGGTTTACACACCCCACACCACCTTTTTCCTTGGACTTTACCAATCTTGGTTACCTACTTAATTATTCAATTCCCTGTATTCTCTTTATAATTAAACCGAGTAACTTAGGTTAACAATGGAATATTCTAGAATAATAAAAAAGATATGCAGTAAATCTTTTTTTCTTTTCTTTGCCAAGTTTTCCTTCCTTTGTCTCCATAAGAAGTCCCCCTTTCATGTTTTCACATTTTTGTTTTAATTTCAAACTTAATTGTAATTTCCCAACACCAAAAACTTCCCCTAAACCATGCTTGGGCTTTGGTTTTTATGTCTAACCAAATTTTGATAATTAGAAATTATACGTTTTAAAAATATATAATTGTGAATACCGGAAAAATCAAAACAACTTGACATATCGTTCCAATATTGGTTGTATATATAATATTGAGCCAACCTATCTTTTAATCCTATTTCCACACATTAGATTTAATCTTCTTACCGATGGTGTGTAGTGTTTCTTCAATCTATTTAGTGTTTTTAGGCACCTAAAATTTCAAATGGCTTTCTTAAAACGATGAGTGAATTAGTAGTTGAATTTCTTTTTTTCCGTTTTAAGGGAAACATTACGAACATCCAATTTTCCATCCGTTCAAAATTCCGTATATTGATTACAAAAGTCGTGTCCTTTTTATTAAAACAAGATATTGTTAGAAATTCGTACACCCCCAAATCCTAAAATTCAACAAAATATTAATAATTAGTGGAGGAAAAATAGTATAGCCCAAAATTTATGCCAAAATTCAACTTTAAAATATCCAAAACTTTTCAACCCAAAAATTTAAAACTATTTGTATATAGTCAATTTTAAAGTTTTTATTGTTATGCGAATAAAACTTAGTTTTTTAACCTTATTGTGTGGTTGGATTGGCAACCCGTTGATGTGTCGTTTTGCATGGTTTTAGCAGTTTTTTGAATCCTTACCTCGGAGGTTTTAAATTTTATATTCTTTAAGGCGGACTTATCAATAACACAACCACACTTTAACGAGCAGGTGTACTTGGTCAAGTTTTGGTATATAATGGTAAGCATGAGTGTCGGATCTCACTAAGAGTGAAACGTATTATCTATTATTCCTTAATCAGTATTTTTAATATTTCTAAGTTAGTTGTAACAGGTTCTTAATCTAACGAAAAGGGGGTTCAGCCTGAAGAAGTGACTGGGCACCAGGTTTTTGGTTGTTAATTACAACAGGTTAAAATACTAAATGAGGAACGGAATCAAGCGAAAATGCATTACACGTACAAACAGATAGATAATAGGAGGGACAATTTTAATGTAGAACCTGGTCCTTTATAATTAAGTAGCTTGCCACTTGGTTTTTATTGGCTAGTCTTTATATGAAGTGTTATAATAATTAAACCCTACTTTCGTTGGTTTTCATTTATTTATCGGGCGAGTAAACCCCGTTAATGATTACTTATATGGAATATCTTAACTATCCCCAAAAGACATCGGATTAAAAGAGGATGGTTATGGGCAGCCCGGAGCAGTGCGACCCTTAGCTAGACAACCAAAGAGTAAATTTTTCAAATGGCACTTTAATATTAAAATTCCCACCAAGACAATTCAAAACCATTATAAAACTTTAAATTGATGGGAAAAAAGCACAATTTTTAAGAACGGGCATTGGATTTTGCGTAACTCACCAAACTACCGGCCATCCTAGTACCTGGGATGAGATTAAAGGGCTTTACTATTTACCAATTAAAACAAAACTTACTTTAATGAATTAAGTACATGGCCCAGGGACCTTTCTTTCACAGCTTCTAAGATTCTTTCGTTTTGGGGTGGTTGTCTTTGTGGTTTGCTTGTTTGTCTGATTCGGCCTCCCTTAGTGTTTATGGTTGCCCCACAAAACAAAATTCGGTTTTTCTAGGTCTTTGGGTATTGATCAGTTTCTGTCTGAGGGGTTCGAGTAGGGCGCATGTAATTGGATGAGGGATGCGGCGGGCATTGGACTTAACCTTCCGGCGGTGGGGGTCCAAGCTTATTAATATTATCTGGAATATTCGCTTTAACACTGCCTTTTAGATGCGGGCGGTAAACTTTTGAATTTCTTTATTGCGGCGGATGTCCTTTTCAAGTTGTCTTTTTAGGATTGGTTTGTTCCTTGGTGAAAGTCGTTGATGGTGATACGTCCGTATATGGGGCAATGTGTAAGTCTTGCGGGGCCGTATCTGGAGTAGGAACGATGCTTGTCTTCTTTGACCAATTTTTTTATATGTAGCGCATGGGTACTAATTTCCCAGCGGCGGGCAAATTTCTTTCAAAAGGTCAGGCAATGGGTTCTTCGAAAATTCAAAATTTTCTAAGTAAGATAATTGCGCGGCGTATCTGTGGAGTGAGGATACGGCAGCCATCTTTCTGGGTTTTCTAGTGGACTTTTTGACAATCTGCTCAATTTTGGGCTTCCGGTAATTTTAGTCAAAAAATCGCCAAGTTTCTTTACCTTTTTACCTGTTTTTTATCTGAAGATTCACTAAAAGTTAACATTAAAGCACCGGATTTTTTTATACATAATAAAGTTAAAAACAAAGGTTAAATAAATAGGATAAAATGATGATAATAAAATGTACTTTTTTTGAGTTTCCATCTTGTTAAAAAAATTTAAGACTAAATAGAATCAAAAATATTTTTGTTAAAGTTTACCATACATGTTTGGATACGTACAAATTTGCCACACCAAAAATTTTTAAAGGTCAATATTAAAAAAACCATTATCTATGTATTCACTATTAATGGACTCTATTATATTATGAGCGCCATTTGGTGGACAAACGGTAATTTCGGGTCTTGCTATTAATATTATTTATTTATTTTTGCGTGAGTCGTGAGTATCCCCTTGATATTCCTAGGTAAGGTACCACTGGCGTCTTTGTGCCACAATAAAGAAGTAAAAAAACGTGAAAATTATGGGTTATTAAAGGGATAAAAATACAAGATTTATTACGTATTTATATCAAATTTCATGTAAACTCTCAGCAATGAAGCATAGGGTGAGTTGAGTACCCTATGATTTTATTTTGGTACAATATATCAATTAGCCAATCAAATCTGATAAAAGTATGAATTAGCTGGTAAGATATATAGCCTGTACCATTTTGGACTAGCCAACTATTTAGATGGACACAAGTACTCCCTGGTGCGGATGGCTACCTCCCTTCAAACAAGGAGGAATTACATATACAACAAATGTTAAAATTTTTTTTTTTTTTTTTATTTTTTATATTTTGGTATTATATAACAAAGAAATAGAATTGATAATATACATAAGTATACAATCAAATCTCTACCCAACAGAAGGAGCGACTTTACATCTTGTACGTACTTAATATCAATTCCCTGTATCTCTTTATAATAAAGATACTAGGGTTACAATGGATATTCTAGAATAATAAAAAGATATGCAGTAATCTTTTTCTTTCTTTGCAAGTTTCTTCCTTTGTCTCCATAAGTCCCTCATGTTTCACATGTTTTGTTTTATCAACTTAATTGTAATTCCCAACACCAAACTTCCCCTAAACATGCTTGGGCTTTGTTTATGTCGTAACAATTTGATATTAGAAATATACGTTTTAAATAATATAATGTGAATACGAATCAAAACAACTTGACATATCGTTCAATATTGGTTGTATTATAATATTGAGCAATCCTATCTTTTAATCTATTCACACATAGATTATCTTCTTACGATGTGTGTATGTGTTTCTTCAATCTATTGAGTGTTTTAGGCACCTAAAGTTTCAAATGCATTTCTTAACGATGAGTGATAGTAGTTGAATTTCTTTTTTCCGTTTTAAGGGAACATGTACGACATCAATTTTCCCACGTCAAAATTCAGGTATATGATTACAAAGTCGTTCCTTTTTATAAAACAAGATATGTTAGTATTCGTACACCCCAAATCCTAAATCAACAATATAATAATTAGTTGGAGAAAATAGTATAGCAAAATTTATGCAAATTGCACTTTAAAATATCAAACTTCACCCAAATTACTATTTGTATATAGTCAATTTTAAAGTTTTTATTGTATGTAATAAACTTAGTTTTTACCTTATTGTGTGTTGATGCACGTGATGTGTCGTTGCGGTTTAGCAGTTTTAATGCCTACTCGAGTTTTAAATTTATATTTAGCCGACTTATCAATAACACACACACTTAACGAGCAGTGTACTTGGTCAGTTTGTATATAATGGTAAGCAGAGTGTCGATCACTAAGAGTGAAACGTATTATCTAGTTATCCTAATCAGTATTTTAATATCTAAGTTAGTTTTACAGTCTAATCTAACGAAAGGGGGTTCAGCCTGAGAGACTGGCACAGTTTGGTTGTTAATTAAACAGTAAATACTAATGAGAACGAATCAGCGAATAGCATACACGTACACAGATAGATAATAGAGACAATAAGAAGACCTGTCCTGATAATTAAGTAGCTTGTCACTTGTTTTATTGCTAGTTTTATATGAAGTGTATATAATTAAACCGTACTCGTTGGTTTTATTATATCGGCGAGTAAACCCTTAATGATTACTTATGAATATCTTACTTATCCAAAGACATCGGATTAAATAGAGGATGGGGTATGGCAGCCCGAGCAGTGCTTAGCTAGACACAGAGGTAATCAATGCACTAATATAAATTCACCAAAGACATCAAACATATAAACTTTAATTGATGGGAAAGCAATTTTAAGACGGGCATTTGATTTTGCGTACTCACAAACTACCGGCCATCTATCCTGATGAATTAAAGCTTACTATTACAATAAAACAAAACTACTTAATGAATTAAGTACATGCAGGACCTTCTTACAGCTCTAAGATCTTCGTTTGGGGTGTGTCTTGTGTTGCTTGTTTGTCTGAATTCGCCTCCTTAGGGTTATGATGCACACAAAATTCGTCTAGGTCTTGGGGTATTGATAGTTTCTGTCTGAGGGTTCGATGTGGCGCATGTAATGATGAGATGCGGCGCATTGACTTAACTTCGCGTGGGGTCCAAGCTTATTATATTCTGGAATATTCGTACACTGCCTTTAGATGCGGCGTAACTTGAATCTTTATGCGGCGCATGTCCTTCAGTTGTCTTAGATTGTTTCTGGTGAAGTCTTGATGGTGATACGTCGTATGTCAATGTGTAATGCGGCGTATCTGGAGTAGAACGAGCTTGATCTTCTTCTTTGACCAAATTTTTATATGTAGCGCATGGTATAATTCCATGCGGCGCATTCTTCAAAGTCAGGCAATGGTCTTCGAATTCATCTAAGTAAGATATTGCGGCGTATCTGTTGAGTGAGATACGGCGCATCTTCTGGGTTTCAGTGGACTTTTGACATCTTGCTCATTTTGCTCCGTAATTAGTCCAAAATCGCCAAGTTTCACCTTTTACCTGTTTTTATCTGAGAATCACTAAAGTAAACATTAAAGCACCGATTCTTATACATAATAAAGTAAAACAAGTTAAATAAATAGGATAAATGATGATAATAAAATGTACTTTTTTGAGTTCATCTTGTGTATTTAGACTAAATAGAATCAAAATATTTTGTAAAGTTACATACATGTTGGATACGTACAATTTGCCACACAAAATTTTTAAGGTCAAAATATTAAAACATTATCTATGTATTCACTATATTGACTCTATATATTATGGAGCGACATTGTGACAACGGGTAATTTCGGGTCTTGCTATTAATATATTTTATTTATTTTATGCGTGAGTCGTGAGTATCCCTGATATCCTAGTAAGTACCACTGCGCGTCTTGGCACAATAAAGAGTAAAAACGTGAAAATATGGTTAATAAAGGGATAAAAATAAAGATTATACGTATTTATAATCAAAATTCATGTAAAAGTAATTATAAATTAAAAGAAATAGTCCCGAGCACTCAAGAAATATTTATGATAAGTTTTATTTATCCCGTTCGTGTTTTGTTAAAAATATGAAAAGATTAACGACTTTGGTCCCCGAGGGAGTGATAAGGTTTGCTACTAGTCCCCTTGGCACCCACACCCCTATATATACTACTTATAATAGATTTTAGGGTTCCATGTATCTCTCTCTCTCTATCTTGCCGACATAAACACACACACCACACACACTAACATCCGACCACTTTTTCGGCCGTTACTCCTCCACCGCCGCGCGTACAAGTACATCACCACCACTAAACTTCACCATTTTTGATCCTCTTTCTATCAAGCATAGCCACGCACTATATTTCCACCATTAACATCCTTTTCATTCGAGATTTACACTCGAATCCGAGCATCTCTTGTTCCATTTCTTGTGCTTGTTCGAGCCATACATCGAGGTGGGTAAACCCACTATTATCCGTGAGGTTTTGACCTCGGTTTGACTAAAAAACCTTAGGGTTTGCGAGTTGTTAACAATAACGAGATTAAAAATGATAAAAATGATAATAGGTTGTGTTTGGTATCACGTTTGGTCATGTTTGTGTTTGGTTTTGGCTCGAATGGGGTTAACCGAGAGCTTAGGCTCTCGGTGTTGCTGGGTTTTGAAGTTGGTTATGTTTTAGAACTAGTTTAGTAGTAGGTTTAGGACTAGGATAGGTAGCTTGGATGTTTGGAGGTGTGGCCGAGAGGCGTAGGAGGCTCGGTAATGGTTGTTGTTGATGTTGAGTTGTTGTTCTCGTCGAGTTGTTGTTGCTATTGTTGTTGAGTTGTTGTCGTTGTTGTGTTGTTATTGTCGAAGAGGTAGAGCCGAGACTTAGAGGTCTCGGCAAGGGATTGGGAAGTTGTTGTTGATGTTGTAGGTTGGCCGAAGAGATAAGGCCGAGACCGCTAGGGTCTCGGCAATGGGATTTGGTTTGGTTATTGTGGTGCTAATTATTGTTTGTGCTAAGTCGTGAGTCGCCGAGACTTTTTTGTCTTGTGTGGCCACGACAAGCCTATATGGACATTGACTTATAGTCTTTATATGACTCATGATAAATGTGACTCGAAAAGTAAAGTGACTCGTTAAATATAATAAATGGTTAAAGTGGTTAATATATATATGTTAATTTTTAAATAAAAGTAACGACTGATAATCGTTATTATTTATTTTTAAGTTAATAATAATAATAATAATAATAATAATAATAATAATAATAATAATAATAATAATAATAATAATAATAATAATAATAATAATAATAATAATAATAATAATAATAATAATGAAAGTTAGAAACCGATAGACGCGTTAAATAACATCTTCGAGTTAATAAGAAATATTAAATAACGTCAGAAAACGTTCGTTAATATTTCTCGGTTAATAAGGAAACGTTAAGTAACGGCGAGGCGAGTTCTAATAGTTATTATTAATAAAAGTCAACGAAACATATTTAATATGGATATGGACGAGTCACTAAACGTTTCGAGGACACGTTTATCGAGACTTGCCCTTTTTATAAGAATAGGGAGTCGTGTTAGAGTAGGTCGAGTTACGGATTAATTAACGTTAATAGATCCGACTTTTATGGCTTAACGGACTTATTGGGCTGACGAGTCCAATAAGGGCCCAAAAAGCATAATAGTGGAAAACTATTAATGGGTAATTCATCCTTACGACTCATTGACCAACGTGACTTAACTTTTGGGTTAATAACTGATACGAAGAAGTTATGGAGCTTATCGGGTTGACGAATTCGATAAAGACTCGATGACTTGTTCGAGGAGTTTATTAAACTAGAATTGAGAACGTTTGACCCGATCACACAATAGGAGTTGACTAAGTTATCGGTCTTGGTTTCGGTGTGAGTTCACTTGAGTTGGAGTCGCGTCTCACCGCACACACAAGATACCAAACACACATCTATATGAATCCAACGATAACATCTAATAAGAATACATTCTATTTTCTTTACATGTAAGGTTATGAAGTTGGGATAAGATACTAAGACGAGTTTATTTAATAGGTTGTGCCGAGCCCGCACTGTCGTGACTTACTAGTGTTCGTGTTTGCTTCTTTGTATCACCTCTCGACTACTACTAGAGGTGAGTTCATAGCCCCTGTTTTATTGTTTCCTATTCTTTAGGGGAGAATGCATGCTCTTTGCTATACTCTTCTTTATATCTTCTTCTAATTGGTCTTTCTTGAGTATTGTGACGTTATTGGTGTTTGTTATGAATTGTTGCATGAGTATTATGGGCTATGTTATTGGTATGTTTATATTAGTGGTTATGTCATTGGTATGTTTATATTATGGGTTGTGTTGTCGATATGTTATAAGATGGTTTGTGGATTAAGTATGAGACTGTTATGCGGTACTATCTGCATCCTGCAGGTGTATGATAGAATGACTGCTAGTGCGGTATTAGCTATAGTGTGCACCTATAGGATTGTCTTTTATATTATTCATGAGTTGTTAATGAGTCATGCCTTATTTGAGAACCCTTGCATTGCGTTTGTTTGTGTTTGACTCTATGAACTCACCAGCGTAAGCTGACCCGTTTTAGCATGTATTCTCAGGTACTGTGTAGTTTGTGATGTGCTGTTTGCGGACTGAAGGCTTGGCAAGCGTTGCGGTTAAAAGGATCGGTCATCGGCTAAAACTCTGATAATAACAAATTTGGGACCTATCTTTATTTATTTTGGGCTTGCTACACTTGGAGTTGTAAACCTTAAATTCTTACTTTAACCCTATATTGAAACTTATTTATAATTATTCCGTTCTATATAATTGTATTGTGTGCCAATCCAAGTAGCACCCCAAAACTTTGATAAGTCTTCCGCTATACCAAATTTTGGGGGTGTTACAGATTGGTATCAGAGCTGTCACACCCCCAAAATACCTGTTTTGCAGCAGAATGGAATACCTGGGCGTGACTNTGATAATAACAAATTTGGGACCTATCTTTATTTATTTTGGGCTTGCTACACTTGGAGTTGTAAACCTTAAATTCTTACTTTAACCCTATATTGAAACTTATTTATAATTATTCCGTTCTATATAATTGTATTGTGTGCCAATCCAAGTAGCACCCCAAAACTTTGATAAGTCTTCCGCTATACCAAATTTTGGGGGTGTTACAGATTGGTATCAGAGCTGTCACACCCCCAAAATACCTGTTTTGCAGCAGAATGGAATACCTGGGCGTGACTGTCATAGCATCACAGTTATGGATATATTGAACGACTTAAAGTGTCATTTTGAAAATACATCGTTTGGATTAATCAAAACAAATCAGAGTTTACAAAATGAAGGTCCCAAATGAAATACTTATTGTTGCAGAAAGATTATTGTTACAACCAAACGATGACTTAAGTGCATGAAAACTCAAAATGAGACGCGTTGACGCCACGACTCTATGTATGCTCACATGCATGCCATGATGTGAATGCCTTAATTACCTGAAAATACATTGCTAAAAATGGTCAACAAAAAATGTTGGTGAGAATCATAGGTTTAAGTAAATGAAATGTTTTTATGGTAACCACAAGTATAAAAATGAATAAAAAAATGTCACAAAAAAAATAATAATAATACATTGATTCTTAAGCTCATGATCCCGAAGCTAGACTAAAATGAATGCCCCAAAAGGAGTGTTTTACCGAACACTCTAAATGTATGAAATGAAATGCATCCGTTTGACTGTTGGTGAAACCAACGCGGATGGAGGAGTCACCCTCAATAGATCTATCCACTCACCTTCGCTTGCTCACAATTAACGGTTCATGATAATAAAAAGGGACTTTAACATGGCAAATGCGGTAATTTAAGCAATATACATGAATTTAATACTTTGGCCCGTACGAAAATAGTGCAATGTATTCTCCCCCGAGAATTTAGAAATCAAATAATTAATTGAAAACGGGGCTATGAAAACTCACCTGTTGCAATTGACATGAAGACAATAGTGTATGAACTGAAATGAGGCGCGAACTCTAGCCGCAACCTAATATGAATGAATATGATCTAAGGTAAACAATGATACAATGCTATACATGCAAATACGTATGTTATCGATACCACTCATTAGTTTTGAAAATAACGTTTATCGTCGAAAATACATTTTTGACGTCTCGTTAAGTGAATAAACACTTTTCGTGTAAATATGTTGCAACGATACTCCACGATCGTCATAGGTGTTCTATCGGCAAATATAATGTTTTCGTCGCTAAATGGCATTTTTCATAACTTGAAAATATGACTAATTGACCTCGCAAAACTAGTCGCGAAATGGTGTATATTACGTGTTAGTAAACAAACTCGACGTTTTTGAAAACCTTGTAACAATGTCCTGAATTCATAACATTGACGTTTAGTCCATACGCGTCTCGATCAATGAGAAAATCGGCTCTCAAAGTAGTGTAGTGCAAAAACTGTTTTTCTATACTTAGAAAATATTTCTATTAGTGCTGATGGAAATATATATGATTTGTCGGTTTCAAACGCGTGTATCTCGGTCGTTATAACCTCGTTTTCTACGTTCTTTATATCCCCGGAATCGTGGGACATCATACTAATAGATTTTTGATATGTCGGGTCGGCTAGTTTATGGTTAACACCTCGAATTTACCCATGAAATTCAGGTTACAGCAAGTATTTTTCAGAAAATAATAGTTTTCGTCGTTATCTCGTTTTTAACATAACTTTTTCATCATAAGGCGGATTTTAGTGATTCCAGAGGATACGGTTTCGTTTTTGAGTGTATTTTCAAAATATGTAACCTAAAATAACTCATGGTCTACTGATTTTCCAGAATTTTGCAAAAATGGACAGATCCTTTATATATAGTGTCGAAAATCATTTTTCTAGTTTCTAAACTATACCGAACCACTTTCAATCACCACAAAACCAATCCAAACCTACCATGCACCTTCTTAGGGTGTCATGGGGTCCTAGTCTTCACCAAAAATTAGTGGGGTTCATGGGAAATATTATAGGATAATTATAAACTCATTATAATTAGAAAATGATTAAAAAGTGGTATGTAACATATCATATTTGCATGTTTTTGGTACTAGAAAATAAAAATACATCAAGTATAGATTTGAAAGAGTAGAAAAATTAATCATAAACTTACTTGAAGTGGTTGAAGAGTTTTGTAGCAAAATATACTTAATTAGCCTAAAGATTTTTATTTCAAAACCTTGTATGATAGGACTAATGGAACTAAATAAACACTTGAGTTTGAAAATTGATGATGTTCTTCTTCCTCTTCTTATTTGAGCCGAACCACAAGGACCATGGATGAGAGAGTTTGCTAGTTTATTTCATCTTGATATTTTGTAAGTATAAAAGAGGATATATGTCAAGTATTAATGTAAACGAGAAGGGCACCGGTCCGCCGCGTTGCGGGCAGGCTGGGTTTTTTTGCCGCTGTATGACAGACGTTTCTATTACAAACAACTTGATACCAGAACCACTATACTTAAGACTTTTATGTTTGGAAGGGAAATCAGGAACTTGTTACACACAAAAGCCCATGAATCATGCCAAAGGTTATGGAAGTACATAGGCTGCTTTATTGTGTTCGATATCACATAAGGTATTAAATTGGTAATAAAATAAAAAGGTTAAGCTACTTAAATAAGCTCACCTAAGCACTCCACATTTGACCCAAACAGCAGCAAAAAAGCTATATATCTTTCTCCATCTTTCAAGTTGGTTCATTCTTTCACCAATACATGGCACTTTCTTTGTAGCGTTCATCCAAATAATCTAAACGAAAGAGAACAATTTTGACAGTGTATCCAAGCAATAAAGCTGCTTGTAGATGTTCGTGAAATAGCTTATCTATAGCAACATAAGCCTAACCTCTAACGCTCATAATCATTGTAAAAGAGTTACAATAAAACCTTATTCACACAATCTCACACCCATTGAAGCCCCCAGATTGACCCCTTTTAGCCCCAATTTTAGCGCCGAAACACCTACATTTCAACCTCATATCATCACACAAAGTCCTCATTCCAGCCTCCGGATGCACCAACTCCAGCCCCATTTCAGGCCCCCAAACGCACCTATCTCAGGCCCCATTTCATCACCCTAACCCATCCATTTCAGCCCCCCAAATGCACAGACTTCATCCGTCAGTTCAGCACCAAGACGCACCCTTTGCACACATCATTTCAGACCTGAATCCCACACTGGTTGGAGCTGCGAAACAAAGTGCTCAGTTTTACTTATGCATGGTACTCCCATGCGTATGGGCATTACAACGTAGGCTTGCATCATGTATAACTGCAACATAATGAAAAGAAATACAACTTGTGTTAGTTCATTCAGCAAACTAATATTATATCTTAACAAACTATGGCAATGAATTAGCTTTTTCTTAAAGAAGTTGCCATTTTGAACTGCAGCGAATACCTTTTAGGACTCTTGGTCTGGAAGATGGTAGCTCCTAACTCCTGTAACGTGCTAGAACCTGTTGCAGTTTCAGCGCCTAAAATGATAACAAAAATCAGAAAAGTAGTTAACCGTGCATGCAAGTCCAATAAACTTTAACAGGTATAATAGAATTATAGATTGATCGTACATCAGTTAAAGAGTTATTGAGCCTGCAACATGCCTTACCTGCTGCAAGCATCTCATTTATGGAATTCTTGCAGCTTTCAAGCTAAAAATCTATTCTTTTAAGTATGCTCGAGCCACAATTAGCAGTTAGTTTATCTTCTGAATATTGTTGTCCGTATTTGATCAACATGTTGACCAACTCCGTTTGGCAATGCCTTATAACGAAAATCAAGAGCCCGCGAGACATTTGCAGATGGAACAACATTCTTCAAAGGCAAGATCATGGTAAACTGCAAAACTAAAATACATTGAAGAATGTATCTGATGAAACTTGGCAAATGCAAATAAAAAAAAAATGATACATTTGACTGAAAAAAAGTATACCTGTGATGTGGCCGGCGAAATCAATAAGAAGACCAAGCATGAAAATTAGTGTTTTCAGCAAACCCTAGTCAATTCCTGCAAAAACCCAAAAACAAACCAAGTCGATAACTTTGGATTCGTGTTTACCAGCAAACCCTAGCGCAAATATTATAATTCAGTAGACTTTTAATAATAAAAAAACAAAAATAGACATACCGCAACATTGTTAAGATATACTGGTGACTTATAAGCGCCTTCCACTCTTCAACTGTCTGTTAGAAAAACAATGACAGGAATGAGAGGTAAATTCAGTTTGAATTCCGCAAAATCTTCAAATCCAATCAATTCAACCCAAGGTTATGTCAATAATCGTTTATGCATATATAAGGCACACAAACACTCAAACAGATACGGAACATAAATGGACAATAGTACTACAAAATTACCCTTGACTAATACGTTTCCCAGGCACCAAAAGTCACACCACAGAGCATGCGTAATCTGAGAGACAGTCCTTTCGGAATCTAAATCAGTTGGAAGTCTTGGCGCTTCATAACCTGCAGCACCATTCAAAAGTTTTAAAAAGATCAGCACATTAAACTAACGTTCAACAACCAATAAACAAAAGTCAAGCATTCAAGCTCCTACTCCATCTGACACTGAAACTCGCCCAAACTAAGTTTCTGAGTTGTGCAATACAAACACGGTCATAGTTACAACATTAACACGGCTTGCATAAGCTAATTTACTACACTAACACGGTTCACAAACATGAGTAAGCTACAAACACCTTATCACAGCTTATAACCAATGGTTAGTCATTTGAATATCAAGCAAGCAATTGTATCTTATGACTTTAAGATATGCAAAGGATTTGCTACACACGCCGTATTTACAATGTAGCGATAACAAAATTTCGACAAAACTTACTGTGAATTTGGTAATTTGAGTCTTGTCTGCCGGATCACCAAAGAGTCGTGCCTCTTTGTAAAAATCAAGAATAAGCGCGACCAAGGAAGCTGATTTTCCGTCAGTGTATATCCAGTTATCCTGTTCAGGAATGGTAAGTAGTTTAGCAAATAATTGCATGCGCCTTCTCATTTGACCCGTTATAGAAACCAGTGTATATGAATGCCAATATCACTTTGAAACTGATTATCTAACACTAAGCATAATCTGATATCAAGAATCATACGTGCATAAATGATGCTCTAATTAGAAACATGTCATGTATGCAATGTGGTTTTAAAATAGATGCATTTTGTGCATTGTAAGTGTATCAAAATTACCAAACCGTTGAATTACAGTGGGTAACGATGATCAATGTCCCATCTGCTACATTTATAGTTTATGAAAATAAATGAACACGGGGCGTGATGAAAATGGAGAATATTTATGTATGTAATTAACATTTTCATACCTCAAGAGCGTGACCATGAACGCATAAATTCTTCCGCTTTGACCATGAGCGAGAGCATGAAAATGGAGCAGCTGCTCTTTCCTGATGCTTATGACCACGTGCATAATCAACAGCCGACTGCAGTGCTGTGTGCGATGCTTCATTGTTTGTTATGCAACAGCATTTCCTACAAATGGTATTCTTACAGAGTTATGTGACACAAATTCTTAAAAAGCTTCATATAAAACAAAAGAAAATGGCTTATCATAAATTTACCTAAAATATAAGTTGTCGGCCCCAAATAGCATCGACAAAACCCTCACCTACACCCTCATTAAATAGCTTACATCCTCACCCCCAATTTGGGATAGCTTATTAAGGCTGTTTAACTGAAGCAAACGTTGATCGGAAATCAGTATCTCACATTTGATTTAAGCATCGTATCCATTCAGGCTTCGATGCATAATAAAGCATTTCTTGCATTTCTTTGAAAACACCAACAACGACCTTCTAATCTGTCAAAATCAGTCGGTTAGGCCAAAGTATTAGCGCTTTTGATCACCAATTTTGAAGATAGAATATAATTTGACGTACAAAATTATTAATAGACCGAAAGTAAATTGTGAGATACTAATAAAGCTCGAAACACGTATTGATCATTGTGGTATGGCTCGTTACATGTGAGAAAGAAAGAAAGAAATGTAGAGAGAGAAAGTTAGAGAGAGAAAGAGGTGAAGCCTTGGAGAGAAAACAAAAAAAAAGAAAATAGATTATGAGAAGGCTTACCCTCTCCAAGGATGGAGAGGGTATTTATATGTACATGGGTTTTTGCCACTTGGGCGTGCCACTTGGGCTGCGGATCAGGTATACAGTGGGTAAAGACCCGTCCTTCTTCCGCGAACTAATCTACTACTAATCTACGTTTTACTAACTAATATAACTACTACGAGCTAAACAATGCTTAATCGTATCTGGGGTGACCGAATCTTTCTCATACAAAAAACGTATTCCTAACAATCTCCCCCTAAGGGAGGTCACCCCTGAAAATCATTCTTGAATTCTTGCATTGAGATCTTTGTAGATGCTTTTGCAGCTCGTAGTTGTTGATTCTTCATTGATGTACGACTCAAGATGACTTCCTTGATGTATTTGATGATCTTTGACTTTGCTCTTCGCTCTTCATCGAAATAATTAGCTTCAAGTCATCTTTGAGTGTATGTGTCTCTTTGTGATGTTGTGATTGTCTTTGTGATGTCATGCTCACACTTTTCTGGATCATGATCTTCTGCATCAGAGTTGTGGAAGCATAGTCGAAGCCCATTCCTTGATCATGATATCTTGAGTTATGATGTTGAAGTGTAAGCATGAGATGATGAATCTGCATCTTTTCAGCAAACGGCATCAATCGTCAACTTCTTTGTCTTTGGTGTGATTACGCCTTTCCAACATGCTCATACATCTTTGTTGAGTAGATCTTCCCGGTTGAACAGTTCTGACGTCTCCTTTTAGATGTTGGTATGAGCATGTGTAACTAGAGTGATGGTGGTGAACATGGTAAGTTTGGTATGTTGAGCTGCATAAAACTTTGTTAGTAATAAACATACCGGCACTTACAAGTTCGGACTTCGAGATCGTCATCAGCATAGTGTGAAGACTTTCTCTAATCCTTACCAAGGCCGTTCCTAATCGGATGCCCCCGAAAGGGCTTTCAGTGACATACCATAGTACACCAATGATTAGGTGAGTCGTTGGAGATCACCCCACGACTGTAGACCTTTTGGAACACCACCATAAACACTAAGCGTAATCCACAAGAGATTACCGAAGTGACCTGCTGTCAGGGCTGTTTGATGTAAACCCTGGCAGGAGTTTCCACTCAATAACTGGGAAATACTTATGTATATTCCCTCATAAGTGTTCTTGGCAGATTGCTAAGATCTGCGTAGGACTCAAAATATTACAACTGGTGTCCTTAATGTTGAACAACCAGTGTAGAAGTATCAAGTGTTCCTATGGGATCTTTTGATGCTCTCTTGGCTCTAGACTCAATAAGTGCACATTTGGTTATCCTATTCGGAGACTAGGGAGGGGTCTCCTGTTTCAATATCAACTAGCTCTAAGAGACAAGTCGATAAATTACACAGGTTCCCCGTGAGAATGAAACAAGCTCTTTTAAGAGAACTTGAGTGGCAGGAAGGTTTTAGTGCAGTGCGTCACTGGGTCCATGACGTCTTGTCTTCAATACCGGTGTTACCTTAGTAACAACCAGTAGCATATGAATTGAACCCGGTTTCTGCCCTAAGGTTGAATAATTGGAGGCTATTTCTTTTTACCCTTTTTCATTTCATTTCTTTTTAATTCTTCAACCCCTTCAGTGTTTACCGAGACTTCATTACTAGAACCTTGTTGGGTTTGTTCCAGTCCTAGCTCAGTCTCAGTCGGCACTCTTCCCTTTCTCACTTTTCTCCTTTTTTTTAATCATTCCTAAGGACTTCTAATCTATCTATTGGATTGTCCCTGGGAAGATCCCTCCGGTTCTGGTGGATCATGGGAACATATACCTAACCTTACCATCCTTATAACTCCATGCATTTAAAGTAAAGAGGTTGGTCTTTTGGTATCTTTCCACATTCGCCATATAACCAAATCATTGAAAATTCTCTCAAAGTGTTTATGATTAAGAAACACATTTTGTTAACACTTTGAGGGTTTTATCATTTTTCAAATGCTCCCCCTCAACATGTGCTCATAGGTAAAGAAAGAAATTTGCACATGTCGAGGTGAGTTGCACTTATTTGAATTGATCGGCTCTTAATAGACATATACCCGAGGGACACGTTTACGTTGCTTAGTTAAAGGGATCCATTATTAGCTTTTAGGTGATAACTAGCCCTAATAACTAACTTGAAGTTGTTAACATTCCTTAAGAGGAAGTTAGACCCGTCAAAGTATATATCTAACAAGAGTTTCTCGAAACGGTACTTTCTACTTGGACCAGTCCTTTTCGAGACACGTTTACATCACTGGTTAGACCAGCTTGAAATTATTACCCGGCCAGGACTAGTCCTTTCGATTCAACGCTTTTCATGTTTCGTCAATTCATGAGTCAAGTTCTGAGTCATAATCAATTCACGGTTTCTACTTATTAATGTAAAAACACGCGAAAGACTCTTAGCCACTTGCTCCCCCTCAATATGTGCACATTGATTGAATCAATTTGAAAGTTTTTAAAACTTTGGCACATACGGGTGAGTTTACATTCGATGTTAGGTCACCATATTCAAACATACACAATCATAGAATCATAAACCAAATAAGAAAGAAGAAGATGAAGAAGATGAGAATGGAAGGAACTCTAATATATGATATGATATATTAAACTTGTATTATCAAGAGAACCAACAAGCCTTTAGGAAGGCTTATACATCATATATATAGGGGAATCCAAGGGTTACTTACCAAGTCTTAAGATATTACATGCATGGCCCTTGGACTTCCTCACATTGTAACAATACATCATAAGTTTAACTAAATATAAATGATAGAAATGTAAGCATAAATAGTCTAACATGCAACCTATTACAAATGTGATGACCGACACTTTTCATTACGTGAAACGTGATCCTAACAATCTCCCCCTAAGGGTCGGTCATCAATGTTGATCGGTTGCTTGACGTCATCTTCATTAATCTTGGACTATGTTGATTTCTTGACGTCTTCTAGTCGGTTAGATTAGACAAAAATTCTTTGCTCNGTGAGATCTCGGATAAGTCACAATTAGCACTAAGTGTCAAGTCGCGACGAGTCAAGTTACAATAGATCCGATCATAATAAGTCAAGTTGTAAATATTTAACTCACAACGTCAAATTACAATCAGACTAATCGAAACGTCTCAAGTCACAACAATTCACCAAGCACCGGTTGATGACAAATCACTAGACACTCACAACTGAGTTAATCACTAGGCAGCACCAAATTGTCGAATTTTAGCCTCCTTAATTTGAAGCTTTGGCAGCTTTCCCCCAAACCAACTGTCATCTTTGTGAGACCACTTCTCTAAGAAGTTGAAGTGATGCAAAAAGTCTCATAATATGAAGCTCGAAAAACCCGAAGAACAACGATAATACCGAAGTAACAAGATAAAACATGGATCATCTATGTGGTTGTTAATCAGGAATAAATAATTAAGCCCGATCACATGACCTTGTTGTGCGTCCCCGATGTACACATTTCTCTATGGTTTTGAACAATTGTCTATTCAGGGGAACAAGATATCAACATCTTTATTTTATCAAATGCATTCCAGTTATCTTATGATGGTTGCGAACTCATCGGAGTCAGCATAACAATGTGTTCATGAAGCATTAACCAGAAGCATTATGACTTAAGTCATATCAGCTCGAATGAAGATGTTGATAAGCAATATCATCTCACATTCCAAATGTCTTTCACATATTTCTTCCCACTGAAAGCTGAAGTAATACATACCACAAGTATCGAAAGACCATTTCCCCCACGTAGTTGGAATAATGCATCGAGCGTCATGAGTTAATACACTGATTGTCTCTGTGGTTATGACATTTGTCTTCCCGGCATAATCTTCAATTAAGACGAAGTATTAAGTTCATCACGTGTACTCTTTATGCGTTCAGATGCATGTCTCTTTTCTCCCTTGCAGGTTTTGATACCTCAGAATCAGTAACACATTTTTGCACAACAACTTGAAATTTTGTGAGAAGAACAACATTTGCTTAGATGTATCCTGTGAGAATCAACTGCTACAGAAACACTCTCTGACTATCATTATCAACCCTTATATTCAGTCGGCTATTGCTTTGACCACTTTGTGAAGTAAACCTGATATTCCCAATTTGAAAATGAAGTAGAATTCCCCGTTCTTGTGACTTAA
>LBNU01016891.1:4588-17539 GCA_014162995.1 Artemisia annua | reverse complement strand
TTTCATGTTGGTGTGTTGTTTCTGTAAATCGGCTGTAAAGAGAAGAAAAGAAAAGAAGAAACATGTTATGCGAATAAAAAACTGCACATGAAAACATAGGTTGTGTGATTGATATGTCGATTTGTGTTTCTGTTTTGACCCATTGGATCAGACCTGGTTAAGCCCTAATAAGCTCATTAATAAGACGTTAAATAAGGCCGTTAAAACCTAGAAAACCCTATAAATTAATTGAGGTCGAATTAGTGTTTGAAGGTTAGGGTTTATTGTGATTTTATGAAGTTTCTGCAGTGCAGAATTTTGGTCAGTTTGTAAGGCATATAAAATAATGATACCAACGTGTTTTTCTGAGTTTATTGAGTCTAAAACCAACTACTACTTGTATACTTTCTGGAAATATAAGTTTCATGGTGATTGGAGGTCGGGAGGTAAGCTTTTTGATTTTTACAAGATTAAGTGTCAAAGCTGAGTAAATCGGGTCTGAAAATCAGTAGCAGTTTTTGATTTCTCATTTTCAAACTATAAAGATTTAAGACCTCTCCTTTTACAGGGGTTAAATATAGGACATGTGGGACTTACTGGAATTTTTTTAGATTTTTCTGAAGAGTATAAATGGGCTAACCAAACCCAAACTTTCTGGGTGTTTGTGCAGTTATTTTTCTGGGTAGGTCTGGAAAGGTGAATTTTTAAAGGATACTTACACTCACTAATAAAATCTGCAAAAATTTGAGTAACTACTTAACTTATGTGGGAACCTCAGGAAAAATTGGGAGAGTCTCTGGAGTTCATTTGATGTGTCTTAAAATTCATAAGAAACTGACCCAGAATTGTAGAATAAACCCAAAACGAGTAATGAGTATAACTATAAGTATAAATCATTAAAGACCATTTATAGCTTACGAAATAAACATATAAGCATTGAGTGATCCCTATTTCTTGTAGATCATTTGAAGAGGCGTGACGTTGTTTCCTTGTGTTCGTTCATTCATTTGCTTTCCTTTCATACGCGTTAAGGTACAAATATTCTGACCTTTTCAGTAAAGGTTTCTCATGATTCTTCCTTTCCTTTCTTTGACTGTTTGTTTAACTATGCTATGTTTACTCTGAGCCTTCTTTAGATGGCTTTCCTATATTGATCTGTTATATATACTATATTGAACCCTGCTATGCTTCCCTTGATTTATGAACCTTTGATATGACTTGGTTTGAGCTTGATTTTGAAACCGTGACATATGAACCCTTGCTATGCTTACCTTGAAATTTGATATGACCCATTTGATCTGATCCTTGTCATGAACCCTATGTTATAATTACTGGATTTGAACCTTGACTTGAACTCCGTTATGAATCTTTATATGATTCCTTGACTTTGATCCATTATTCTGACATGACCTCCTTGTACCTCTGCTATGATTTCCCTACTATTGATATTCTCATTTATGATCTCTTGGATATTCGTTCATTATGACCCTAATGATATGACAATTGATATAGTCCGTTCATTACCCTTCGTGACCTTAGTCCTTGAACCCCTGAAACTTGGAAAGTGCATTTAATATTTAAACTGGATGTGAAAACCTTTAGTAATTATTTTATGAAAACGTTTTGAGAAAACCTGTTTTTAAATGATGCTTATGAGCACTATGTGATACCACATTTATATGAAATTTTATTAACTTTTAGGATAACTATTTTTAAGGACTATCTTTATGGGTAACCGTTATTAAAGATCACTTTTATGAAAGCCACTAATAAAAGATTTCTTTAAATGAAGATGGATATAATCTTTCAAATTGAACCTTGCTATGAACCTTTGAATTATTTAAATTGTGAACCCTTGATCATGAAACTTTGATATCCTGATGACTTATACCTTTACCATACTTTTACTTTACCTTCTCATCACTATGTTCCATTCCCTACCGCTATTATGATTTCTCACCTTGGTACATCTGACACCTTTGGTTCACTGATATTATGTTGGCTGGAAACTCTTTTGAAAAGTATAACTTGGTAAAATGAGATAAAACTATTTGAACTAATTTATGAAAATATGACAACATATCAGTTTCTAAATGAAGGTTTAAATAACCTTTGTCAAATGTTTTAAGGTAATACTTTTACGATAACCATGTTTTAAAATGAATTGCTAAGTTTTCCAAATCAGTTCCTTATAATATTGTCACACTTGTAAATTGGGAACCATTGATACGAACCTTTGCTTGTTTAGGATTCCTTATGCCACTGCTATGCTCCCTTTTCTGTGTGAACTTGTTATATGAATACCTGTTGTCTAATCTTGGTAATTGAAACCTGTTTTTACTCTTATGGAACTTAAACCTTTTTAAAAGATGAACTTCTGATTATAAACTCTTTTAGAGGATGAATTTCTGGTTTATGAATCTTTCTAAAGTTGAACCTCTGATTTATGAAACTGCTCATCTGATAAAATCTGACATATATATATCTGATATGATCTGTAAAATCTGAACCTCTGTTTTTATCTGGACATTTAATTCTGTTATGTAACCTGAACTTTTAAATTAGACATTGACCCATTCAGTATGAAACCCGGGCTATCACTAGGCATGGGGTTCCATGTCCGTGTCATTGATGCACCAGTGACATGACTCATGTGTGGGTGAGTGATTTCTCACACCGTCCCTTTTGATTTTGGTCTGCACGTGAATGGGTAAGGGGCGAATGGATGCATCCTAGGTCTGATATCTGTTATCTGTTATCTGTTATCTGGTGAATGTGGCTGTGTGTGCAATACACGTTCTTTACAACCCATTGAGGTCACCCCTCTGTTTACATCTGATATTCTGAGGCCTCCCCTCTGGATTTCATATGAGGCTGTTACTGATATTATCTGATCTGTTCTGGGCACGTGGTTGAAATACTGAATGTAACTTACCTTAACTTAGACTTAATTCTGAATATAAATTTGAAACTTGAATTTGAACTTTTATTCATTGTTATCTGTACTTCACTTCATCATCGTTAATATTATTCTGCAGAGACTTTCTGATATCTCTTTTACTACTTTCCTTATTTCCGTTATCTATTCTGTTTGTTTCTATTATATATATGTTCACTGGGCTTTTTAAGCTCAGCCGCGTTTCTTTTCCCGCGGCAGGTTTTAGTAGGAAGCCAGGTTATGAGTGGAGGGTACATTGGACTTAGAAGACTAAACTTTGATAGCTTTTGGATTAGTAGGAGCTTTGGCATCTTCCGACTTAGCATTTATTATTGTTCTCATTTTATTTTGGAAAATGAAAAAGGATTTCTTACTATGGTCAAACTTTAAATGACAAAAATCAGCAAGTGGGGGTGTTAAGTCAAGTTTAAGTCTCATCAACTTCTTAATTTTTTGTACCTTTTTTTGCTTTTGTCATCCACTCGCGTACGTACTGCATGCCATGGGCTGTTTTTCATTTCCAACGCAATAAAGCGCCAGAAATAATAATTATCAACTTGAATGGAAGCATTAGGCTACTACTAGGGGTGTGTTTGGTATGTGGAAATCGAAATCCCTCCGTCTCATATTAAGTATTCATTTTCAAAACGCACAAAGTTTTGAAAAATTTCAATAACTACACTCTTCACCAATCAAATGTCATTTTTACCCACTAAAGTCTCATCTCATTGGTTGGAATAAAATATGGACACTTAATTGGGGAGATCAAAATTTCATTATGGACACTTAATATGGTACGGAGGTAGTAATACTTTCATAGGCATTAAAGCTGTTTGGTTTACTACTATCACAATTAAACTATCATTTCATAATCATAGATCCATTGAAGTGGGTAGAGGTGGGTTTTTTATAGATTTCTATAGGTCTCTCATACATACCGTATTAACAAACCAAACAACAATATCAACAATGATATTTTTATTTTCATTCCACCCCGATAATGATAGCATTACCGATAGTGATTCCTTAAAACAAACCAAACGCACCCTAGTAGTGTTGAAGCGTGAGGCTGCGTGAGGGGTGTTGGTCACGCGCCAACCTACTAAAAGTATGTGGCTCAAGCGTGAGGATAGGAAAAAAACGAAGATGAACGATGAGGCCCGTTGCTATTGGTTTGTGTGGAAAAGTGGGGCCTCTCCTTTCAAACGGCTATATCAAGTTCAAAATAAATAAATAAATAATCCAACACTTTCCGAAACACAAACCGTCAACAACGAAAGACTATCTGAAACACTCTCCCAACACCGAAGAAACATTTCATCTCGGAAATACTACACCGTCAAACCAACGAAAGACTATATGTTTACGTTTTTAATTATTTGTGTAACGTTTTCTATTTATGAATAAAAGTTTTAGTTTCTAATAAATTAAAAAAAGGGGGCAATTTCATATATACCCAATTTAAACACTATAATTTCATATTTTCTTAACATTTGCCTTAAAAGCATTGTACTTACGCATTAAAATTTTGTGTTTTAGTTAAATATGAAATTATCCCTAAAAAAAATGGTTGAAAGGTGAAGTACTGTGACCATTAGGAGTGAAAAATGAGAAAGAGTGTGAGGAGTTAAATAAAGAGATAAATCTGATGTGACGCTGATGTAGATGGTAAAGTGATGTGAAAGTCTTAAATCTAAAATAACGTCACTTCAAAGAAAAATAAAACTATAGCACAAATTCATTAAATTAAATAAACAAATTTTCATTGTTAATTTTTTTATCAAATAAAAGAATTCACTTTCATACTTGCAGGTACCCTCAAATTAACCCATACATGCTTGGTGTTAGCCTGTTAGGGTTTATAAAGAGAAATGGTGGTGATAACTTAACTCCACATGAACCAAAAGACCGTTGGATTATAAGTGTGTAATGGAGACAAATATAATCTTTTTACATGTTAGCTTTTTTAGAAAAAAAAATGTTAAATCGCTGATGACTTATTCGAACTAATAACTGATGTCAACGGTAGGATCATTTGATTTAAGAAGAAATCTTAACTCATATTTCATGATTTGGTGGTCAATTACTAAAAGAGAAATGATACATATACCTAAAAATAGACCTAAAAATGGACCTAAACATATGTGGCATGATCCTGATGGGTTGTAAAATAAGTGGGTCCCTGTCTGCAGCCATCAGGATGATGCCACATGTTTTTAGGTCCACAATTAGGTCTATTTTTAGGTCCATGTATCATTTCTCTTACTAAAACTATCCTGGGAGTGACCCACTCACCACTCACCATATTTCACGCGCCACCAACAAATACATATATTGCATGTCAAGGCTAAATTGCATATATTGGTGACCGGCTAATCAAAGTGAGGTGCAAAAAACGTTGGGCTCATTTTAAAAAAGTAAATATTTTTATTTGTTTTTGTGAATGTGTGCGGAATATTTAGCGGGGTATATTTGTATAAAGTGAGTATTTTAATAAAATATGGAAATGTGATCAAAATAGGTGAAAAGTGAGCGAAAGTGAGAGGAGAGAGAAAACTGATGTGGATGGTGAGCCGGTCACCACCACTCCCTTTAGCCTAATGGCAACTGATCAAAACAAGGTCTATATTGCTCGCACGTTATGTTAGAATATATTTTTTGTTAATCCATTTTTATTTTAGCAAACTCCTTTACCGATTGTGGATGTGAAGTGTGTGGAATTTGGTTAAACCATAACATAAACAAAACACGTAGTATGTAGTTTGGTTTAGAGCACTAAAATAATCATAGTAATAATACTCATCGCAATTAACCCCTCTCACTAACAACTAACCCCTCTCATAAACAAAACACGTAGTATGTAGTTTGGTTTAGAGCACTAAAATAATCATAGTAATAATACTCTTCCCAAATAATTATAGTAATGTTTATTTGTTCTTTAAAAGCCTCACGCAGTCACACACCTCATTTTGAAAGGATCGGGTATATTGTTTTTTTTAAGAGCTTCGCACAAAACTACAAAAATAAAAACATAATATAAGTTCTATGGATGATAACAACCATAATAATCATAGTAATAATACTAATGCTGTGAGGATGATGAAATATATATTAAGAGCGATAGGTGTGGGCTTCGTTGTTTCTTGTTGTGGTGACATGGCAAGCTCGTCATGCCTCGCCACCATACCACCCCACCTCGCAATGCCTCGCCGAACATCATGTNAAAAAAAAAAAAAAAAAAAAAAAAAAAAAAAAAAAAAAAAAAAAAAAAAAAAAAAAAAAAAAAAAAAAAATTGTAGAAAAGAGTTTTTATGGTGATGTAACACTCCGTGACCCAAATGAGAAGAAGAAACTCATCACCATACCTAAGAGAATTTGGTATAATCACGCAAGAGTTGCGTTAAAGGTGACGTGGAGTGTATTTAACGTGCGTTAAACCCACGTTACCACAATGCTGCCTCGCGTTAACGTGAAGTTTAATGTTGCGTGAATGCTCTAACGCTGCGTGAAGGGTTCTATTTTATTTTATTTATTTTTTCTTCTTTTTTAATGGGTTTAGGTGTGTGCATGTGTGTTTTCAGTGTGTGTGTGCAGGTATGTGTGTGTTTTCAATGTGTGTTGAGAGGTAGAAGAAAGGGTTGGCTTCTTTTTTTTTTTCCAGTGTGTGTACAGTTTAGTCCTTGTGGTTTATACATTTTTTTTTAAGTAAATAACATTTTTACTTTTAGTCATTTGTTTAAATTAAAACGTAATTTGTTTTAATTTGTATTTTGTTTAAATAATTGGAAAAATGATAAAAGTGAGACCCAAAATATTGAGTTAATATGAGTTATGATACCGAGTGTTTTTTTTTTTTAAGTTAAGGTGAAAAGATTAAAGTTGATGTGACGCTGACACGACATTGCGTTAAACTTTAACCTGAGTTATTGTACCGAATGCTCTAATCAAGTAGTAATAGTACTATGAAAGTCATTAAGATTTGCAAAAAGAAATAAAAATGCTTTATAACTAAAATAAAAAAGTAGTAAAATATATAATGGAGTTTTTAAATGTTACTCGTACTATTCATTAGAAAAAATTACTATAGAAAATACTTTGGGCCCGTTTGTTTCAGGTTTTTAATCCCAGGGATAAGTCCTAAAGTCAAAAAGTTTTGTTTGGTTTATATACGTAACATTTAAAAATAGAACTCAATCCAAATAGAAAGGGATCTACAAAACCCACTATGGAAGCCTGGATTATACTGACACAACCCCACTTGCCCACTTTCTCTTCCCGCCTTCTTTTTATTGTTTTTCCGTCCATTTTCATTTTCTTCCTACAAAATAGACTAGTCAATCATATACGAGTAGTTTCTTGGCTTCTTTCATTTGTTCATTTGGTGAGTCTTTTTTTTTCATGTAATAATATAATCAGTTGTTTGGATTTTTTTGTTCTTATCTATCACAATAAAGCAAATCACTGAGATTTGGGTTTTCTTTTGTAAGACATTTTGATATCAATTCTTTGTATGTTATGCAGAACAATAAGGAAGCTATTTGGCCTTTATCCTTTAAGAATCGTAACTGCAATCCATAATGGTATGTAAATTGGGTTGTATTTAGCCTATAATTTAATTACTAAGGTTTTGAAATTTCCTTTACTTTGTTGACTGAATCTTATCAAAATCTTTATATGAATTGCACGCCCTATGTTTGATCAAATTCAAGTAGAAGTTTAGCATCATTTTTAAAAGTTATTCATTTATGGTTGCATCTACCTTTAATCTTTATATCAGTAGAGTTCTTTTGAAACATTTTATGATTGATTTATCTTGCAAAAATTCTTAACTCGATAGCTTAATCGGGTGGATTTTTATATAGCCACTGAAATAGATCGTGAACGTTCTTTTAAGCACCACTTCAATCACACTTGGTACAGATTACATACAATAAGAAATGGGGTACTAAGAGTGTTGGTGATAGTGAGCTGTCATGGTTGATTTTATATCTTGATTAGTAGAGCCCATTTTATAGATTGGTTGTGATATATATCTTTATGACATGATTTTTTTTTAATCTATTGTTTATTTGTGCAGGCTCAACCCATAAGTTCTATGGCTCACACGACACATTCTTCACAAGAATATTGGTCGGCTCCAGTAACACATCCTTCAGTAACTTATCAATCCGTTCCTACTCCTTCACCGACTTACCAATTTTCTCCTACAACACATCCTTCACCAACTTATCAGTCTAGTCCTACGACTCGTCCTTCACCAGCTTATCAGTCTAGTCCTACGACTCGTCCTTCACCAGCTTATCAGTCTAGTCGTACGACTCGTCCTTCACCAGCTTATCAGTCTAGTTCTATGACTCATCCTGCACCATTTCATCAATCTGCTCCAAATTCAGAACAGTGAGTTATTTCACTATAAACATTGCTAATGCTTTTATCACGCCAATTCGAATTGTGGTTTCTAAAGTAATAAAGCAACTTAGCTCCATATTATGATTAGTATAACTAAAATTAGCAAAAAAAACTGATATGTTTTATGGTTGTATGGATTTGTCTTCTAAAACTAGTCATCTAATTATAACTTATAAGTTATAACTGAAGTTACCTCTAATGATAATATTTCATGTTAGTGTGGAAAGATCGCGAAGTCGTTAGTAGAAAAAAATGTTTCTGGGAAGAAAGTGAGACTCAGTTACTAATTCAAGTTCTTCAAGACATGGCTTGCGATCCAACGTGGAAAACCGATACTGGTTTTAGAAGCAACTACATGTGCGAGGTACACAGGAGGATTCTTGTTAAAAGGCCAAATTTTTCTAAAACTGTTTCGCCTCATATCGAGTCAAAAGTCAAATGGCTAAAAACAAAGTTTCATGCCATCAATGATATGCTGAAACAAAGCGGGTGCTCTTGGAATGATATCGACAAAAAAATCGCATGTGAAAAGGAATGGTATCTTAGTTATTGCAAGGTAACATCTATATGATTTTGTGTCTTATACTTGTATTATATATTTTTGCTCTACTTTTGTGTTTATGATGCATCCCTTTATTATAAATACAGAATCATAAGGATGCACAAGGATTGTGGGATTTTGAGTTCCCATATTTCAACCAACTTGAATTGGTGTACGGAAAGGATAGAGCTACTGGTTTAGTTTCTGAAGGATATAAAGATGCAATTCACAATTTGGAAGTAGAACAAAATGGTGAAAGTGGAGGTGAAAATATTGGTGACTTTCACGTCTCTTTAAGTGACAACGAAGAAAACGATGTGCAAAACGTGTCGCAAGCTACTCAATCAACCTCAAACTTCAACACAACAACAAAGATGGCTAACAAGCAAAACACATCTGTTGGAAAAAAAAACTACGAAAAAAAGAAAGACACATGACGTGGAGACACAGTTGGAAGGAATTAATCATTCTTTTGAAACATTTGTTGAAGGGTTTAATACTAACTTTGGAATGATGGCAAAGGCTGTGGCTCACTCAATGACGGATGATAACATGCGCAAGAAGGCCAAATCAGAAAAATTGAAAGATGTACTTGATGCACTCGATAAACTTGACATCCCGAGTGGTGATGTACTCCGCGCGGGTGAAATATTTGCTGCAAATAAGGACAAGATGGATCTATTTATGAATCTTTCACAAAAATTGCGAGCGTCCTATGTCAATAAACTCATCGGTCTTTCTTCAGGTAATTAGACAAGTATGTTACTTGGTTCATATTATTAGGTAACTATTCAAGTATGTTACATGGTGGTACTCTGAACACCTTTTGTGCTTGAGGATGGGATTTCCTTAAGCTATATGATAGACTAATAGTCAATAGTTGTATTTTGGCATAAGCTTTTGTTTTTTGGGTAAGTTACTCCTCAATTGATCAAATAGTGTGTTGGAATTCCTTTGATCTTGAGGACGGCTAATTCCTCGACTTATATATCATGTAATTGATCTATCTATGTATGTATGTTCGTCTTCAATTACATGATATATAAGTCGAGGAATTAGCCGTCCTCAAGATCAAAGGAATTCCAACACACTATTTGATCAATTGAGGAGTAACTTACCCAAAAAACAAAAGCTTATGCCAAAATACAACTATTGACTATTAGTCTATCATATAGCTTAAGGAAATCCCATCCTCAAGCACAAAAGGTGTTCAGAGTACCACCATGTAACATACTTGAATAGTTACCTAATAATATGAACCAAGTAACATACTTGTCTAATTACCTGAAGAAAGACCGATGAGTTTATTGACATAGGACGCTCGCAATTTTTGTGAAAGATTCATAAATAGATCCATCTTGTCCTTATTTGCAGCAAATATTTCACCCGCGCGGAGTACATCACCACTCGGGATGTCAAGTTTATCGAGTGCATCAAGTACATCTTTCAATTTTTCTGATTTGGCCTTCTTGCGCATGTTATCATCCGTCATTGAGTGAGCCACAGCCTTTGCCATCATTCCAAAGTTAGTATTAAACCCTTCAACAAATGTTTCAAAAGAATGATTAATTCCTTCCAACTGTGTCTCCACGTCATGTGTCTTTCTTTTTTTCGTAGTTTTTTTTTCCAACAGATGTGTTTTGCTTGTTAGCCATCTTTGTTGTTGTGTTGAAGTTTGAGGTTGATTGAGTAGCTTGCGACACGTTTTGCACATCGTTTTCTTCGTTGTCACTTAAAGAGACGTGAAAGTCACCAATATTTTCACCTCCACTTTCACCATTTTGTTCTACTTCCAAATTGTGAATTGCATCTTTATATCCTTCAGAAACTAAACCAGTAGCTCTATCCTTTCCGTACACCAATTCAAGTTGGTTGAAATATGGGAACTCAAAATCCCACAATCCTTGTGCATCCTTATGATTCTGTATTTATAATAAAGGGATGCATCATAAACACAAAAGTAGAGCAAAAATATATAATACAAGTATAAGACACAAAATCATATAGATGTTACCTTGCAATAACTAAGATACCATTCCTTTTCACATGCGATTTTTTTGTCGATATCATTCCAAGAGCACCCGCTTTGTTTCAGCATATCATTGATGGCATGAAACTTTGTTTTTAGCCATTTGACTTTTGACTCGATATGAGGCGAAACAGTTTTAGAAAAATTTGGCCTTTTAACAAGAATCCTCCTGTGTACCTCGCACATGTAGTTGCTTCTAAAACCAGTATCGGTTTTCCACGTTGGATCGCAAGCCATGTCTTGAAGAACTTGAATTAGTAACTGAGTCTCACTTTCTTCCCAGAAACATTTTTTTCTACTACGACTTCGCGATCTTTCCACACTAACATGAAATATTATCATTAGAGGTAACTTCAGTTATACTACCTCCGTCCCAAAATTCTTGTCCACAGACAAAAAACACACAGTTTTAGAAAAGCATCCACTTTACAGCTTTCTCTCTCTTACTTTTTGCAAAAGACAGTTTTACCCTTAACCAATTAATTTCCAACTTCTTTAAAGTTTGTAATAATAACCACAAATGGGGGTAATATGGTAAACTTAATTTATAGTCCCTATCTATTTATGGAAGTGGACAATTAAATTGGGACAAACGAAAAAGGAAAGATGGACAATAAATATGGGACGGAGGTAGTAACTTATAAGTTATAATTAGATGGCTAGTTTTAGAAGACAAATCCATACAACCATAAAACATATCAGTTTTTTTTGCTAATTTTAGTTATACTAATCATAATATGGAGCTAAGTTGCTTTATTACTTTAGAAACCACAATTCAAATTGGCGTGATAAAAGCATTAGCAATGTTTATAGTGAAATAACTCACTGTTCTGAATTTGGAGCAGATTGATGAAATGGTGCAGGATGAGTCATAGAACTAGACTGATAAGCTGGTGAAGGACGAGTCGTAGGACTAGACTGATAAGCTGGTGAAGGATGTGTTGTAGGAGAAAATTGGTAAGTCGGTGAAGGAGTAGGAACGGATTGATAAGTTGCTGAAGGATGTGTTACTGGAGCCGACCAATATTCTTGTGAAGAATGTGTTGTGTGAGCCATAGAACTCATGGGTTGAGCCTGCACAAATAAACAATAGATTAAAAAAAAAATCATGTCATAAAGATATATATCACAACCAATCTATAAAATGGGCTCTACTAATCAAGATATAAAATCAACCATGACAGCTCACTATCACCAACACTCTTAGTACCCCATTTCTTATTGTATGTAATCTGTACCAAGTGTGATTGAAGTGGTGCTTAAAAGAACGTTCACGATCTATTTCAGTGGCTATATAAAAATCCACCCGATTAAGCTATCGAGTTAAGAATTTTTGCAAGATAAATCAATCATAAAATGTTTCAAAAGAACTCTACTGATATAAAGATTAAAGGTAGATGCAACCATAAATGAATAACTTTTAAAAATGATGCTAAACTTCTACTTGAATTTGATCAAACATAGGGCGTGCAATTCATATAAAGATTTTGATAAGATTCAGTCAACAAAGTAAAGGAAATTTCAAAACCTTAGTAATTAAATTATAGGCTAAATACAACCCAATTTACATACCATTATGGATTGCAGTTACGATTCTTAAAGGATAAAGGCCAAATAGCTTCCTTATTGTTCTGCATAACATACAAAGAATTGATATCAAAATGTCTTACAAAAGAAAACCCAAATCTCAGTGATTTGCTTTATTGTGATAGATAAGAACAAAAAAATCCAAACAACTGATTATATTATTACATGAAAAAAAAAGACTCACCAAATGAACAAATGAAAGAAGCCAAGAAACTACTCGTATATGATTGACTAGTCTATTTTGTAGGAAGAAAATGAAAATGGAGGGAAAAACAATAAAAAGAAGGCGGGAAGAGAAAGTGGGCAAGTGGGGTTGTGTCAGTATAATCCAGGTTTCCATAGTGGGTTTTGTAGATCCCTTTCTATTTGGATTGAGTTCTATTTTTAAATGTTACGTATATAAACCAAACAAAACTTTTTGACTTTAGGACTTGTCCCTCGGATTAAAAACCTGAAACAAACGGGCCC
>LBNU01016881.1:0-27295 GCA_014162995.1 Artemisia annua | reverse complement strand
CTCAAAGTTAACATGTTTTTAGAAGCGTTATTGTTGTTTTTTCGTATAGAAATTGGTCATATTTGTATATATTTGTTACTTAATCTTGGAAAAGTGTTTATACATGCAAATATAGCCAAAAGCAGGAAAAAGTGATTAAAAATGAAGAAATGAAGTGATCATGCACGTTTGGAGAATTTCGAGAGAAAATAGAAGGAAGAATTCGACGCATGGGCAAAAGGATTTGATAAAGACAAGCTTACTATACATATTTATCAAGGAAATATCAAGTTCTAATGAACAAAGACGTGCCACGAAGAAAGAAAACACATGCGAAGAGAATCGACGAAGAAAAGTCAAAGAAAACTATTTCAGGAGGCATCCAGCCGATCGGTTGCAACCCGCAACCGATTCGGCTGGATCTGACCTTAAACCACCATCCGATCGGATGGAAATCAAACCGATCGGATGGTTGGTGACTGTTGTTACAAAAATGCATTTATGGGTGTATTTACTCCCCATAATCATTTGTGGCTGATCATTTCTGGTTACTAACTAAGAAGAGACGTTTTTACTTGAAGGAGAAGAGTTATGAGGCTATATAATTAGTACTTAGGCTCTAGATTACATGTACCACCAATTATCTATCTTATTGTTACACCTAATAATTACTAGTTCATATTATTAGTTACTAAGTGTTGAAAAAAATCCAGGAAGAGTTGAGTTCAAGTCTCAATCTTTGGTTCGAGTTGGGAATTGTTCACTTACATTGGTGAATAGTTTATCTAGAGTGTGGTTGCTATAGTTCCACGTGTTTCTTGTCATTGTAATTCTCAAGCTAGGTACACCTTGATTCTTATAATGAACAATTGTTACTTTACGTTTAATGAAAGTTTTATTATCTACTTGTGTTTTAATATGATTTCTATGGAGTAATTTGTGATATACTTGTGTGTATGATGTACTAACATCATTTTCGAGTGATGGGAATATATTCATATGATAAGAGGCAACCTTAGGAATAAAACCAAATGGCCATCCGTTTACAAATAATTTTTTGCTAACCACATTGGTTAGTTTTTCCTCGTATTTGGAACCCATTTGTTAGCGTTTATCTTTAACGCTAGATACCCCTAGTTACACCCTTTGAGCCATTCTTTTTCATTTGTTACATCCAGAAAAATACAAAAAGATTTTACACTTTAAACCTTAGCCTAACCCCTTGTCAAAGTCTAAACGGTGGGTTGCTAGTTGCTTGGTATGTTGGATTGTTTTTGATGATTAGTAGTTAGCCACACTTCACCATTCATGTGTGTGCCATTCCGACAAGATGAAGATTGATCACCTTTATGTTTTGTATTTTTGTGGTATATGCTTATGCGAAGTGTGGGGGAGATGTGATGTATGAAAGAGAGGTATTATTAAAAAAAAAATAAAAAATAAAAAAATAAAATAAGTCATCGCAACTATAAGATGACAATTATAGCGAATGTGCTATATTATGAATAAAAGAAATCATGAGATATGTTGTTGAGCCAATGAGCTAAGTATTGAGAAGTCTAAAATGTGGATCGATGTATCGAGATATAGAAGATTCGAAGAGGAGAAAGAAGGTAACTATGATCATTTATGGGATTTGTGGTTTGGTTTGTGATTAGCAACAATGGGACTTAGACTTGATTTTATTTTTCTTTAAAACCAATTTCATACATATTCCCATGCCTTATCCCTACCTTTTAACTTAATGTAATTATTGAGTGTATTGAAATGTAGTGACCATCCGAGTTCATGAGGATCTAGAAAACGTGCTAGCGAACTAAGGTTATCCTTAGTGACCATCCGTTCTTTAGTGATACTAGAATTCGTAGCAAGCGATCTATTATGATTTACACAAGATATTTGCATGAAGGTTTTATTAACCCCTAGCCTAAACGTTACAACCCGAATAAAAGACCTCTTTGATGGATTATTTCATTGTTTTGATACTTGTACAAGCTTATGGTAAGAAACAATAATCATGACTGAGCAATGAGTGATCTATTAATCATACCACATATTGAGTGATGAGTGAATTTCAAATATCTTCGTAAGGTGCTTAGAATTGTTGTCGCGTTCTTTAACTTATTTAAAGTTCAAATAAGATGTTTGCATTATTTCCATTATTATCAATTTTCTTTTGATTAATATTTGCTCGAGGGCGAGCAAAGCTCAAGTGTGGGGGATTTGATAACGCTCAAAGTTAACATGTTTTTAGAAGCGTTATTGTTGTTTTTTCGTATGGAAATTGGTCATATTTGTATATATTTGTTACTTAATCGTGGAAAAGTGTTTATACATGCAAATATAGCCAAAAGCAGGAAAAAGTGATTAAAAATGAAGAAATGAAGTGATCATGCACGTTTGGAGAATTTCGAGAGAAAAGAGAAGGAAGAATTCGACGCATGGGCAAAAGGATTTGATAAAGACAAGCTTACTATACATATTTATCAAGGAAATATCAAGTTCTAATGAACAAAGACGTGCCACGAAGAAAGAAAACACATGCGAAGAGAATCGACGAAGAAAAGTCAAAGAAAACTATTTCAGGAGGCATCCAGCCGATCGGATGCAACCCGCAACCGATTCGGCTGGATCTGACCTTAAACCACCATCCGATCGGATGGAACTCAAACCGATCGGATGGTTGGTGACTGCTGTTACAAAAATGCATTTATGGGTGTATTTACTCCCCATAATCATTTGTGGCTGATCATTTCTGGTTATTAACTAAGAAGGGACGTTTTTACTTGAAGGAGAAGAGTTATGAGGCTATATAATGAGTACTTAGGCTCTAGATTACATGTACCACCAATTATCTATCTTATTGTTACACCTAATAGTTACTAGTTCATATTATTAGTTACTAAGTGTTGAAAAAAGTCCAGAAAGAGTTGAGTTCAAGTCTCAATCTTTGGTTCGAGTTGGGAATTGTTCACTTACATTGGTGAATAGTTTATCTAGAGTGTGGTTGCTATAGTTCCACGTGTTTCTTGTCATTGTAATTCTCAAGCTAGGTACACCTTGATTCTTATAATGAACAATTGTTACTTTACGTTTAATGAAAGTTTTATTATCTACTTGTGTTTTAATATGATTGCTATGGAGTAATTTGTGATATACTTGTGTGTATGATGTGATTGGTTATGGAGTATTCTTTTACTAAAAAGGTGATGCATGAAAACATATCTATTTTATGAGTTTGTTGAAGTAACATCTAATCTTGCTTAATTTGTTGGTAAAAACAATCTTTGGGAAAATAGGTCTGAAAGGATTTTCAACTAGTTTTTATTCCAAAACATTAGTGCACGAATTAGTATGGAATATGATGCTTGACACCCATCTTATTTACTTATTAAAATGGATTTTTGAGAAGATTTCATCACGAAAAAGGACCGAAAGGATTCGTAGGAATTCATAAGAAAAGAATTGATTTTCTAAACAACCATGTGATTATAGAATTGTCATACTATCTAGATATGTCCGAAAGGAGTCATTTAGTTGATTGAATTATTAGTAGTAGTAAAAACATGACATACATCATAGATTGTATAACTACTCATTTTTAGTTGCGCATCATAACAAGTTTTACACCAAACTTTATATCCAAAATTGCCACAATACTCCTTAAGACCAATCAAGGAATTATACACAAGTATATGTTTAGTACTTATTTGATTTCTCTTAACTTTAATATTCATATAAATAAGGATTGACACCCTTTGTTCTACAAACAATTTTTACTACAAAACCTACAAATCCCTTGGGATGATCTCGACTTACCCACCTTTACTACATCGAACGAGTATACTTGCTCGTATGTGCTAAATTACTAAACGGATAATTCGTGTTTATAAATTTTAAAACTTGCACTAACAAAAAAGGCACATCAACTAGCTAAGTGTACGAAGGAAATCTTTTTTCACAAAAAGGTTTTATAAGATATCCCTGGATAAACATTAGCAAAAGGATCGGATATTGGGCGGCTGGATTAAAAACAGGCACGTCAATCATCACGAACCAAGGGAAACCTGAAAACATGAGCAAACACACAAAGGCAAACAACAGTAGAGGAAACTCCCCAACACTTAGTGTTAGAAAATAGAAAGAAGACAGAAACATGGTTTGTCACCCATGTGGTGCTAATGTTTTTGTTTACCGAGACACTAGCTTGACTTGACCCCGAATTCGTTGGTTCATGGTGAAGCAAGTGGAAGAGACAATCTCCATCGGACTTTCATTCAAAATGTTTGGATAAACATTGAAGTGCTTGAAAGTTCCACATTGATGAGATATACCCGGCTTTAACTAGTAGAAACTATAAGCGGTGATGCCGGGGTCAAAGATGGTATCCTCACTCCTGAAGGAGTGACAGAAAAGAGAAGTCACATGAAATGTGAGGAACGGAAAGAAAGTCATGATAACAATCATGATAAGCTCATCATTATCAAACGGAGACTTCATAATTTCCATATTATGAATCTCATCAATTAAGCTCATTTTTTCAAGAAATATTCCGAGTGGGAGGGTCGGGATTTTGACATCAAGCAAATTCTCATGATTGAGAACATGTCCCCCCCCCCCCCCCCCCGGGTCGCAAAGATCATCTTTGTCTGGATCAAAGTAGAAGTGATCATAGTCCGACGGAGATATGATATGAGTGAATTCACCGGAGAACTCCTCGTGATCAAGATCAAAGTGAAATGAATCATATTCCGGAAAAGAGAGATAAGCATGAGTAGTGGTACTTCCACTACTCGTCTCTTCCGTGAAATCAAAACTAAATGATTCGTAAGTCGGGAGAGAATACATGGGATGAGAAGTGGGATTGCCACTTAATCATTCGATCTTAGAAATGAGAAGATTGATATTTAATAATTTTTCACGAAGAGCTTCATCTTGCATTTCCGTATCAATATCTTCATCATTTTCTTCTTCTAAGCTGAGGAACTCAGAAGGTAACTCCTCCACATAATTGATGTCTCCACAAGATAAAGAATAATCACCGTCGTCAGAATCGGAGAACATCTCATCATGATCGTTTGAATTGTCAATAGGAGGTAAATCACACTTCTCTGCCGTATCAAAAGTATATTTTTCAAAATCGGGTAAAGAATCCTTAAGCTCGGGCTCCGGAGGATCTAACGGCTTATCATAAACATCCATTGGGGGAAGAGAAAGAGATGGTTCATCGGATATCATCTTTTCAAGTAAAGGGATGTCTCCCCCACACTACATTCTTCATTCTTTGATGAGATCAGATTATCCTTGAAGAAAACCTCGAGCTCTTCCATGGTGATATTACTTCCCTCAATCGGTTTGAGAGAAGGGGAAGAGTCGGAAACGATTGGATCAGAAGATGGAGTGGGATTGCCAATCGGAGATTGAACGATATCTTCTTCAAAAGGTTCATCCTCATCACTCTCATCGGAGTATGAAAAGTGAATAGTGTTAGGATGACCTAGTCCTTGTTGGAAATATTGATTTATATTACTTTTGTGATTGCCAAGGATCTCAATTTTTGCAATCTTTGCGGAAATGTAATCAAAATGATGAGCACTCAAATCAGTGGTAGAGTGATAATGAACTTTAGTATCCCACTGATAGTGACGATGTGTCATATTCTCGATTAAATCATAAGCTTCTTGTGGAGTTTTCCGCATTTGATTGCCACCGGCAGCCAACATGATTTTGTCTCGATCAATCGAAGTTATACCATGATAAAAGGTTATTATTTGATCAAGAAGCAAAATTTGGTGATTAGGACATTTCCATAACAAAGATTTGAATCTTTCCCAAGCTTCAAATACGAACTCCATGTGCAATTGTCGAAAATTCAGAATGTCTTTCCTAAGTTGCACCGTTTTAGAATGTGGAAAGTATTTTGATAGAAACTTGAGGAACATCTCTTCCCAAGTATGAATTAAGTGGGTTTTAAGAGCATAAAACTAAGATTCAGCGTGGTGGGATAAAGAGAATGGAAATAGATTCAAATGAATGCTATCTTGAGAAACTCCTTTTTGTTTCATGGATTGAGTGATAGATATGAACTTATTTAGGTGCTCGTTTGCATCCTCATCTTGAAATCAGTGAAATTGGCAATTTTTCCGGATCTGTCGAACCATATGATTTTTCAATTTGAAATTCGTTCCTAGAACTGATGTTGGAGTGATCGATCCTCCTCTACCGATGAGTGTTGGACGATAGAAATCCTCCATGGTCCGAGGATCATGGGGATGATATGGTGGAGAATCGATTATTGTGGAGAATTAAACAATGAAAGGGTGAAAAGATAAGAATTAAACATTTAAGAGGATGCCGAAGATTTTTTAGGATTTTTATATTATATATAAAAGAAATGAAGAATAAAATAGAATGAAAAACATTTTTGGAATTATCAACATTTTTATATATAAAAGATATTAAAATAAGAAGAAAAATATTATTGGATTTTTGAAAAATTTAAGGAAAAGGAAAATATTTTTGGGTTTTTTATGTTATAAGAAAAATGAATTAACGATATTTTTGTAATCGATTCGTTTACTGAAATCGTTTCCTCTTAGATCACTGGTTGTAATCTCAAAGTACTTCGAAATTATTAACTTCACGATTCGTTTTGTTTTTTATGAAAATATTCAAAAGGATGGTAAATTTACAAAGAGTGATTTTCAAAAACACTAATCTTCAATACGTTTTAACAAAATCCGCAACACGCCTCCCCGGCAGCAGCGCCAAAATTTGATGTGTGCCAAAATAGTCAACAAAAGTCAACCACGGATGTGGTCAAGTTGGTCAAACCATTTGTGCACGATATCCCGTGAGCACAGTGTTTTCCCGGGTCGTTATGTCCCAGCGAGGTGTGAAATTGTATTTTAAAAAGGTTTTGTGTTCGAGTGAATTTGAATGGGCAATCGATATAAGAGATTGGGTGATTAATCTAAGCAAATATAAATGAAAACAACTTAAACAAGCTATATTAACAATAAAGTGAAACCAAGTTATCCTAAAAGGCTTATTATTTGAGCTTATCAAATAAGCTCAGAAGCCCAAAATAAGCCCTGAATTAGAAAGACAGTACACTGAGCTTTCCAAAAAGCCAATAAGCTCAGGGTCAGCTTCATTGGTGAACAAGCTATGGGCTTATGAAATGTGGCACATGCATCAAGTATCCTGGTGCAGGGCACCTTTCTTGAAAACATGCCAAAAGAAGCCAAGAAATAAGCACTTAGGAAAATTTCTAAAATTTAACAAAAATATGGAATCAAAAGCTCTACTGCCAAATATTCAAAACCCAAAATTACAGCTAAAATGGATAAGAATTGAAGAAATGAAAAATGCAAGCAAAAATGATTTTATAACAAAGGTATGCAATTTTGACTTTTGAGATGTTTGTGAAAACTTTGACTTTTGTGAGGTTTGATCGGATCCTAATCACTGAAAATGATGTTTTAAGCTAATGTGAGATGAAATTAAGCTATTATACCAACTAATGAACCAATGTGAGTGGTTATGCAAACTTAGATTTCAATAGTTAATGAAAACAAGGACTTAAAAATGGATTTTCACTTTTATTCAAATGACCACTGAGTTTTATGGTTTGACTAACCTAATAGAACATAATGTGACATGTTTTGACTATATATTACCACTGAAACATAAGCAAACTCAATGAACACCCCTGAACCAAACACTACCTAAGACCTAAATGGGGCGTTTACGGTCCCTCATAAGCTAACAAAAAAAAAAATCTAAAAATTAAAATAAAAATACCAATAAGTAAAAAATCTATTAGAGTACATTATCCTAAAATTTTGTAAGATTTGGTTGAAAATTGAAGAAATAAAAAATAAAAGAAAAAATTGCAGCCCTAGAAGGTGGATTAAGCCCTATAAAAAAATTTAAAAATTAAAATAAAAATACCACTAAGTAAACAAGCTATTAGAGTACATTATCCCAATATTTCATAAGATTTGGTTGAAAATTGAAGAAATAAAAAATAAAAGAAAATTTTGCTGGTTTTGGACTTTTTGACTTTTTTCTTGTTTATGCATATGTTGACTTTTATGAACTTTGATTTATCCTTTGTGACTGAAAATATTATATTAAGCTAAAAAGAGACTAAGTTAAGCTATATCACCTACTTGTGCAACTAAATTATCCAATATGCATCCAAAATCCTTGACAGTGAATCCTAAGATTGAGATTAGAAGTGATCTTGACTTTTGTATTAAAGAGGACTGGTTTTTATGGTTCAAATGTCCTAATGCAGCCTAATGTTACTTGTTTCAACCACAAACAACAACAAAAACAAGCTTGAACACCTCCTATCCTACTAATCTAAACACCCTTTTAACAAACACTGTCAAGGGATTTCTATATCAAATGAAAGATTTAAGCCTCCAAAATGAGAGATAATGATTCACTGAGCTATACTATGATGATTTAAGCAGATAACACTCAGAGTTAAGCAAATTTAAATAGCTAGTCCTCAATGGCTAATTAGGCAGTCTTATAACAGTAAGCAACTAGAATGTAAACAAGAGAAATTTAAACTACCCTATGACCATAGATTGAACAAAATGCAACTATTAAACACAAAAAACCCATAAAATACATCAAATAAGCAGAAATAGGCATATGCTACAGTAAAGTTGCTAAAAATTTAGAAAATGGCTTACATATGATCCAAGCACAGAACAAAGGCACCCCAGGACTCAAATCACAAATCTATAGCTTCCCATGAAGCACTATACTATTGCCATCCAAAATTTACAATGCTCCATGCTTCTTCTTCTCTTTTTGATTTTTTTACTATTTTTTCTATTTTTTTGTATTTTTGAGACTTTTAAGTAAAAGTTGTTTGAAATGCTTTCTGAGCTTACAGAAGCATACTAGTGACTTAAAAGAACCTAATAGAATAATAAAACACCATTTTAGCAACTTTTATACCAATATGAAAATTTCACTAGAATTATGCAAAAATTGAATTTGAACTAGGAACTTGAAAATTGGATTAACTTAGCTTTGAAATACAATAATAGAGCTTAGAAAACACTAATAAAGCTGAAATTAAAACTTGGAAAGATAATTACACTATTTCGACATTACATATTAAGCTAAGAACTACACAGTCTTCTCTCTGCTACTATAGCACTTTAGTATAAGTGAAATAGGGTTCCTTATGTCTCTCTGTGCCTTTCCTATCAATAATCTCAGCCCTTGGATGACTGCAATCAATCTCAGCCTTTAAATGAATTTCGACGCCATAAAATTATCTTGCAAATTGGCCTGGTAACTTGTTGATGAAGAATAATCATTTAATGCTTGTTGTCCTTGTGTTTGGCAGGTGAATAAGGGTAGTGGGTGATGGTGATGGGAGTTGCAGGTGATGATGATGATGATGCAGGTTCAAGTGGGAGGGAGGATAAGGAGTTGACTGTTTGACCATGTATTATTTAAACGGGGTTTTTGTTTTTGGGTTGGATTATTTTGTGGAAATAATACTGGTGTATGCTTATTCATACCAAGGTTGTAAAAATCGCTAGGCGCTAGTGAGGCGGTCGGGTAGGGCCTAGCGATTAATCAGTTTTGCGGGGATTAATCGGATTGGAATTTTTATGCACAAAATTATAATTTTAGATATTACATTATATTATATGTATAAGATAATCATAATCCATCAAAGTTCAAATATTTAAAGTGTTCAAATATAAACATAATACATAATTCTTTAATGTTCAAAGTAAAATATAGATATTACTCGGTTTGTTGGCCATTTTAAAACGATCTTTGACTGATTTTGTCTGATTAACCGGTCTGTTGACCAATTTTTAAGCGATTTTGTCTGACTTTTAAGTGATTTTGTTGACCGAATTTTAAACGGTTTTGTCCGATTAATCCAATTAGACCGATTTTGTCTGATTAATCGGTTTGTTGAACTACTTTTAAGTTATCTTTGACCAAAGCGACTAAACAGGCCGATTATGATAAATCGAGGCGCTTGGTGAGCGATCAGCGATTATGCGGGGACTAATCGGCCGCCTGGACCGATTTTTACAACAGAGATTCATACACCTTTTATTTACCAAATTAAGACCAAAAACGACCAAAAACTAACCATAAATGCCAAAGATATTGTGTTTTTGTGTTTGTGATTGTGAAGGTACGGATACTTCATAAATGGACATAAAATCAAGAAAAACCAACAAAAACGAGCCCGAGAATGGAAAGTGTCAAAAGCCGAAGCCGGGGAAGTCAATTGGTTAAAGGAAAAGCTCAAAAAGTCAAATTCAACCTTAGAGATTCATAGAGTGTCAGAAATGATCCTTGGAATAAGATTTTAAGAGTTGGCAGAAAAGGTCCTTGGAATTTAGAAAGTTACAACATTGGTCCTTATTATTTCACAAAAACTAAAACCTATATTACACTAATATACACAACCGGACCCTATTAACCCAAATAATAAAAACCCATACACCCCTGCTAGCCCAAAACTCACCTAGGCCCAAATCCCTTAAACTTATAACCCGGTACCCAAATAAAACCTAAAACCCGAAAATCCTTTCCCTCCCATTTTTACCATACCACTGTTCACCCTCTTTCACCCCTGCACATTTTACCTCGTACAAACAAAACAACCTCAACCTTCTAGAAACACCTGACCCCTGACACATGACAGAAGGAATGTTGTCATTCCGTGTACACGCTGGCAAACCCAGCTTCTATGATTGGCTGAGAAGAACGTTCACGCAATCCAAGGGCTACAAATCATTTGGATGTGGACATAAATCAATCAAGGGCTGTGATTGGATTCCAGAGGCTTCTCAAAGGAAACCCTAGCTTCTCCCACTTCAGCTATATAAGGAAGCCTTCTCCTCATTTTGCAGCCGTGTAGGTTTTAGAATAAGAATTAGGGTTTATGTTCTGTAATAGCTCTCTTTTAATGTAATCTTCCTCTTGATATTAATAAAAGTTCACTGTTTTTTTAAAAATCCTTTTGTGCACTCTTTTATTTTTAGTTTAATTTTCCTAAAAGCTTTTGAATTTCTGTTCTTGTAGGCTTAATTAAATAATTTAAGTTGTTTAATAGTTAAAACTCTTTCTTTGCATAAAGTTTTATACAAAAAAAAATTATTAATTAAATATATATACAATATTATCTCCTTAAGGGTACATAAGCTATATAAGCTCACATAGCCCTTCTGATAAGCTAACACTAGCTACTCAATAGCTTTCTGTAAGCCTATTTCCCCTGCCAGTAGCTTAATGCCATTCATAGCAGTTACAGGTAAGTTTCTCAGTTAGCTTTCTGCATAGTAGCTTATTAGATATAACTTATAGATTATTTTCTGTTTTACTTTGTTATAGTTGCTTTGATGTTTTGAATAGCCTTTATGTGGGTTAGGTCATAACTGCATAGTTGATCCTTATGTGCATTTAAGTGTTCCAGTTGACTCAGTAGTAATTTTCAGGTTCAGTTAGTCTCAAAAATAGTTAAGCAAATAGGTTAGGTCATTAGGATTGGTGTTTAGAAGCCTGAAACTTAGAACATAAGGCAAACTGCCAAACTAAGGGGTGTTTGGATTAGGTTAGTACCATGTGTTCTAGCTGGTTTAATGTTGTTCTTTCTGCATAAATAGAGTACCTTAGGCAAGTATAAGTAAAAACAAGCATAAAAAACATAGGTCACTTAGTAAAAAGTCAAATTTATCTATTTAGCCCATTTCTGTGAGCATAAGTACAGATGTGAATCCGTGTTCCTGCATTCTCTTAGGTTTAGGATTAATTTAGGATAATCTCTTCATGAATTAGCTTAATACAACACTTAGGGTAAGTTTGGTTTAGTAGAAATTCACTCAAGTCAAATTAGCAGTCTAAATCAAAAAGTCAACTAGTGCTAATAACCTGTCTCAACAGGCCACTTCTTAGGATAATTTAGGGCATCAATAGTTGTTAGTTAGGCTTAAATCTGTTCTTGGGGTTAGTTTATCTATCAAATATTACTGTCAATCAATTTCAAGCAATTCTAACAACTTTCACTAGGTAAAAATTGATCCACCAAATTGTCCCAATCCTGTTCCTTCTTTATATCAGTTGCTACAGTGGACTTTTCTAGGGTAATTTTAGGGTTCAATTAAGCCAAATAAATTAGGGNTAATTTAAGTTGTTTAATAGTTAAAACTCTTTCTTTGCATAAAGTTTTATACAAAAAAAAATTATTAATTAAATATATATACAATATTATCTCCTTAAGGGTACATAAGCTATATAAGCTCACATAGCCCTTCTGATAAGCTAACACTAGCTACTCAATAGCTTTCTGTAAGCCTATTTCCCCTGCCAGTAGCTTAATGCCATTCATAGCAGTTACAGGTAAGTTTCTCAGTTAGCTTTCTGCATAGTAGCTTATTAGATATAACTTATAGATTATTTTCTGTTTTACTTTGTTATAGTTGCTTTGATGTTTTGAATAGCCTTTATGTGGGTTAGGTCATAACTGCATAGTTGATCCTTATGTGCATTTAAGTGTTCCAGTTGACTCAGTAGTAATTTTCAGGTTCAGTTAGTCTCAAAAATAGTTAAGCAAATAGGTTAGGTCATTAGGATTGGTGTTTAGAAGCCTGAAACTTAGAACATAAGGCAAACTGCCAAACTAAGGGGTGTTTGGATTAGGTTAGTACCATGTGTTCTAGCTGGTTTAATGTTGTTCTTTCTGCATAAATAGAGTACCTTAGGCAAGTATAAGTAAAAACAAGCATAAAAAACATAGGTCACTTAGTAAAAAGTCAAATTTATCTATTTAGCCCATTTCTGTGAGCATAAGTACAGATGTGAATCCGTGTTCCTGCATTCTCTTAGGTTTAGGATTAATTTAGGATAATCTCTTCATGAATTAGCTTAATACAACACTTAGGGTAAGTTTGGTTTAGTAGAAATTCACTCAAGTCAAATTAGCAGTCTAAATCAAAAAGTCAACTAGTGCTAATAACCTGTCTCAACAGGCCACTTCTTAGGATAATTTAGGGCATCAATAGTTGTTAGTTAGGCTTAAATCTGTTCTTGGGGTTAGTTTATCTATCAAATATTACTGTCAATCAATTTCAAGCAATTCTAACAACTTTCACTAGGTAAAAATTGATCCACCAAATTGTCCCAATCCTGTTCCTTCTTTATATCAGTTGCTACAGTGGACTTTTCTAGGGTAATTTTAGGGTTCAATTAAGCCAAATAAATTAGGGCTTTTTGGTTTTTTAGGTATTCTACTAGGTAATCTTCCTTTTGCCCCCCTTTCCTTTCACTTAACTGCTTATTAGGTAGCTTATTAAACAGCTTAAAGTAGGATACATGAGCTTGTTTCTGTCCAAATAAGATCTATCTGCTTATTACTATTACTGCTTATCCTGAGTACTTATTTGAGTGAAATAAGTTGTTTTGAATGTGCTAAACTGTTCTTGAGCTTTCTGTGGTTCATAGTGCTTATTTGTTTATTAAATAAGGTCTTATTAAACTGCTTATTGTGTCCAATAGTGCTTATTAGGGTTAGCTTTTTATAAATTTTATTTTTCCTAGGTTTTTAATAATATTTTAGATTTACCTAAAAAATTTCATAATTTTCTTAAGTCATTTAGTATTTATAATAATTAAAAATAGTTTTTAAGTATTTTTAAATCCTTTTTAATTAATAATAATTCATAAAAAATCCAAAAAATATTTTTCAATTTTAAAATTATTATTAGGTTATTTTAAAATTTTAAAATTAAATTTTTATTTTTCTATTTATTTCATATTAAATTGCATTTTAGTTTATTTTAAATAGTTACAAATAGTTTTTAATTAATAATAATTAAATAAAAAGTCAAAATAATATTTTTCTTTTTTCTAAAAGTTTCTTTTGTTATTTAGAACGTAGAAAAAGTTTCTTTTTATTTTACGTTTTAGTTACGTTTTTAGGTTTTAATTACGTGTTTTACTTGCCTACGTGTTTATTTGTGCTTTTATTTGATTATCATTAGTGAAATTATCATCATTATCACTTTTACCCCTTTTCATTACACATTTTTGTTGGGGTATAAAAGATCAAAGTACTGCTGAACATCAAAGTACTGCTTGTGATCAAAGTGCTGCTCGTTGATAAAGTCAAAGTACTGCTTGAAGATAAAGACTGAAGATTAGATTAGGAATATTATGTATAACCTAGAATATTCTAAAGTTAGATAGTATACTTGTCGTTCAAGTATTGTAAACCGACTAGGGTTTTTCTTGTGCCTATAAAAGGATCCCTAGGTCAACATTAGAGATACGAATACTTTTAGAGAAAAGCTAAAGTTCGATGTTAGCTATATTAGGGTTGTTTGTGAATCTGTACAATTAGCAGGTTCAAAGTTTGGTTAATATAAAGTGTTGAACTTGTGATAATTCTTCTTAGCTTTGTTAAGTAATTCCGCATACTTAATAGAGTAATTCAGTGTTTCATCATTAGTAGTTTAGGATTTATCCAAGACTGCTAAACCTTAGACAAGCTATAATAAAGTAGTTTGTTCAGTGTATAACGATCCAACAATTTTCGACACGATTATCGATTTTCAATTCACACCTTCACACGGAACGACTCGGGAATACGTATTTCTTGTGTATTTCTTGGAGATTATACTAATATACTACATATATACTGATTTTTGCGAATCAATTTTTGGCGCCGCTGCCGGGGAAAGTTGAAGTGAATTTTGGTTTTCGTTTTTGAAATCGTGTTTTGAAAAACCTTCCTTGTAAATATTTTCTTATATAAAATTTAAAAAAAATCAAAAATACGAAACACTTTTCCTAAAGTGTTTACAAAATACCAAAAATATAATAAATCATCCTTTCTCTACCTCTACAGAGTGTTGTAAACCAAATAACTTCGAACACAAAAAGAGATTGTGAAATTAGTCGTTTTCGGATTACTTCAATTCTACATTCGATACCCTCGTTGTGCGTCGATTTGAAGGAAACGATTTCGGGTGATGAATCGATCACTAAAATAACAAAACAAAAGAAAAGAACAAAAATATTGTGATTTTAATTTTTCTTATATATAAATAAAAACCCAAAAATATTGTAATTTCAATTTTTGTCCAAAAATTATATAAAAACCAAAAATATTTTCTTTTCTTCTTACTTTGGTTTCTTTTTAGTGTATGCTCACACGTTCACGGTCGAGATTAATCGATAAATCTCCGACCATACCGACTCAACACTATCGTAGACGTCGTAAATGAGCTAACGTACCCGAGATACGTACTCTTGTTGAAGCACTCATCACCAAGATGGCCGATCAACGTACTATTCAAGAGTTGCTCCAATGTCCCACCGAGGGATATGGAGACGCAATCGTTTTACCACCGATACATTCCGATAATTTTGAACTTAAAATCGGTTTGATTTAACTTGTCACATCAAACCAATTTCACGGTTTTGAGAGAGACAATCCTCACGCACACATCCGTTGGTTTAATAAGTTAACTTCGACCATGAAATTTACGGACGTCCCTCACGATGCTATTAAGTTGATGCTATTCCCATTTTCACTCGAGGGGGCAGCCAGGATTTGGCTCGAAAAAGAACCCCCTCGTTAATCATTTCTTTCCTCCGTCTAAAACGACTAATCTTAAGAATGATATAACCAATTTTCAACAATGTTTTGATGATAACTTTGGTGAGGCATGGGAACGTTTTAAGGATCTTCTTTGAAAATGTCCTCACCACGGTTTCTCTGAATTGCACCAAATCGACACGTTTTATAACGCTTTGACTCAAAATGATCAAGATTCTTTAAACGCAGCCGCCGGTGGCAATATCTTGAATCGTACGCCAAGGGATATTTTAACGATCATCGAGAACAAATCTAAGGTTCCGACTTCTCGTAACAAACCGAATGTTTCGAAAGTAACTTCTTTTACTCCTTCTTCTTCATCGGTCCAATCATCGGAATTGGCCGAGCTTACCGATGCTATCCGTTGTATAGTGAAAAAGTTTAAGCTTCAGAACCAAAAACCCGAGCCCGTTAAAGCTGTTACTGAATAATGTGTGATTTGTGGTGGTCCCCATCCGTATTATGATTGTCAAGCCACCAATGGCCAAGTTTACAATGATAATGTAGCCGCCGCAAACTTCATTCAAAACCAAGTTTTCGTACTCAAAACAACCAAATGGGGCCACCCAGGTTTCCACCCGTGCAAACTCATCAAAACCGTTATCCTCAAAATAACCAAGGTTATCAAAACCAAGGTTACAATCAAAACCGTGGAACCAATTTCAATCAAGCTCAAAATTATCAAGCACCTCCACCACAACAAGTTTATCATCAACCACCACAACAAGTACAACCTTCTCCTGATCTTGCAAATTACATGAAATCAAACGATGTTAGCATGCGAGCTATGCAAAATCAAATCAACAACATGAGGGTTGAACTTAAAAAAGAGATCGACACGACCATGACTCGACAAACGAATAAGCTTAAGCAAATGATGAGTAGTTTTCTTCAAATGAATCAACCATCGACGTCTAGTTCTCTTCCGAGTAATACAATTGCTAACCCGAGGGGTGATTTGAAAGCAATCACAACTCGAAGTGGTGTTTCATACGATGGACCCACGACTCTGACTACCTCGTCTTCTCTTCCTCCTAAGGTAGTCGACCGTGAGACCGAGGCGACAAAGGACCCGGTAATTCCTACTAATAACGGAAGAACCAAAAACGTCCAACCTCCGGTTGTCCAACCGTCCAAATCCAAAGAAGTTGAGCCTGAAGATGCTCCTAAAGTTGAGATTCCGAAGAAAAATTCGAAACCTTCAATTCCTTATCCTTCGTGACTTAACGATCAAAAGCTCCACGAGAAAACAAACCACCAAATGGAAAAATTCTTCCAAAATTTTCAAGATCTTCGCTTTGATATAAGTCTCGCGGATGCTATTCTTTTGATGCCAAAATTTGCGTCCATGATTAAAAGTTTGTTAAATAATAAAGAGAAATTGTTTGAAATGGCTAAAACTCCGTTGAACGAGAATTGCTCGGCGGTTCTCCTTAAGAAGCTTCCCGAAAAGCTTGGAGATCCCGGTAAGTTTCTTATTCCATGTAATTTTCCGGGGATGGTTCAGTGCTTTGCCTTGGCCGATCTTGGTGCTAGCATTAACCTCATGCCATTATCCGTTTGGAAGAAATTATCTCTTCCCGAATTGACCCCGACTTGCATGACCCTCGAGCTTGCCGATCGTTCTACTTCCCGTCCAGTGGGAATAGCCGAGGATGTCATCGTCAATGTGGGAAAGTTCCATTTCCCCGCTGACTTTGATTGTCGATTTTGATGCCTATCCAAGGGTTCCTCTCATTCTCGGAAGAGGTTTCCTAAGGACCGGTCGTGCTTTGATTGATGTTTATGATGAAGAAATTACTTTGCGTGATGGAAGTGAAGCCGTCACTTTTAATTTGGACCAAACTTCGAGATACTCCTCCAATTACGATGTTGAATCTCTTAACCGTATTAATGTTATTCATATTGCTACGGAGGAGTATGCTCAAGAGCTTCTGGGTTTTTAAAACAATGCTTCGAGTGGCAATCCCACTCCTTCTTTTGAACCAATTGTATCCGACTCTTCCCCCTCCCTTACTCCGTTTGAGGGGAGTGATTTCGTCTTGGAAGAGATCGAGGCTTATCTTTCTAATGATTCTATTTCTTCAGAAATTGATAATTCCGATATTAACCCGGAGGGAGATATCCGTTTGCTTGAAAAGTTGTTGAATGAAGAACCGACATCTTCTCTCCCTCCGATGGACCTAAAAATCGCCGAAGTTAAAGAAGTTGAGCCGTCTAAAGAAAATCCTCCAGAGCCCGAGCTCAAGGATTTACCTCCTCATCTCGAATACGCTTTCTTAGAAGGGACCGATAAATTTCCTATTATCATTTCTGAAGACCTTAAAGATGAGGAGGGGACCCGTCTCTTAGATGTGCTTAGGAAGCATAAGAGTGCCATCGCTTGGCAAATTTCCGACATTAAGGGCATAGACCCTCGTTTTTGCACTCATAAGATTTTGCTCGAAGATAATTTTAAGCCCATGATCCAACAACGACGGGTTAACCCAAAAATCCATGAAGTTATTAAAAAGGAAGTTATCAAACTCCTTGACGCTGGGATGATTTACCCCATTTCCGATAGCTCATGGGTTAGCCCGGTCCATTGTGTTCCGAAGAAAGGTGGAATGACCGTAGTGACGAATGAAGATAATGAGCTAATTCCCACACGTCTCGTTACGGGATGGAGAGTTTGTATCGACTATCATAAGCTTAATGATGCGACCTGAAAGGACCATTTCCCACTTCCTTTTATGGACTAAATGCTAGAACGTCTACCGAGAAATGAGTTCTATTGTTTTCTTGATGGTTTCTCCGATTACTTTTAGATTCCGATCGATCCCCAGGATCAAGAAAAGACCACTTTTACTTGCCCTTATGGACGTTTGCTTATCGACGTATGCCCTTTGGCTTATGTAATGCTCCAGGCACGTTCCAAAGGTGTATGACGGCCATTTTCCAAGATATGATCGAGAAGACTATGGAAGTATTCATGGATGATTTCTCGGTCTATGGAAATTCGTTTACCGCTTGCCTTGCCCATTTAGAGAAAATGCTAAAACTGTGAAGACACTAATTTGGTTCTCGATTGGGAAAAGTGCCATTTCATGGTCAAAGAGGGCATTTTCCTCGGCCATAAGATTTCCAAAGCCGGGATTGAGGTCGATAGAGCTAAAGTCAATGTGATCGCAAAGCTACCTCATCCCACCACCGTTCGAGGAATTCGAAGTTTTCTAGGTCATGCCGGTTTTTATCGACATTTCATCCAAGACTTTTCTAAGATTGCCCGACCTCTGACCCATTTGCTTGAAAAAGATTCTCCGTTCTTCTTCTCTAATGAGTGTGTTGAAGCGTTTGAGATACTTAAGAAGAAATTGACGGAAGCTCCAATATTAGTTGCCCCCGATTGGGAGTTGCCTTTTGAGCTTATGTGCGATGCTAGCGATTATGCTATCGGGGCGGTCTTGGGGCAACGTAATACCAAATACTTCCAACCGATACACTATGCAAGTAAGACTATGACCGACGCTCAATATCATTACATGACTACTGAAAAAGAAATGTTAGCCGTCATTTATGCCTTTGAAAAGTTTCGACCTTATCTCCTCTTGAAAAAGTGCATAGTGTATACGGATCAATCGGCCTTGAAATACCTTATGACTAAACAAGATGCTAAACCAAGATTAATGCGGTGGGTTCTCCTTCTTCAAGAATTCAATGTCGAAATTCGAGACAAGAAAGGAGCGGAGAACCTATCCGCCGACCATTTGTCTAGACTTGAAAATCCCCATCAAAGCGTTCTCGAGAATAAGGATATTAATGAGTCATTTCCTCTCGAGACACTTGGGAGTTTATCTCATGATTCTAGTACCCTATGGTTCGCCGATTTTGCGAATTACCATGCGGGGAATTTCATTCGAAAAGGGATGTCGTCCCAACCAAAAAACAAATTCTTTAAGGTGGTAAGCATTATTTCTGGGACGACCCCTACTTGTTTAAGATATGTGCGGACTAAGTTATTAGGCGGTGCGTTCACGGCAAGGAAGCCGAGGACATACTTAAGGCATGCCACAATGGACCCACGGGGGACATCATGGTGCCAATTACACCGCTAAGAAAGTGTTTGATTCCGGCTTCTATTGGCCGATGATATACCATGATGCACAAGACTTGGTGAAGTCGTGTGACTCTTGCCAACGTCAAGCAAAAATTTCACAAAAGGACGAGATGCCTCAGAATGCGATTCAAGTTTGTGAAATCTTTGACGTTTGGGGTATTGACTTTATGGGACCATTCCCGTCTTCTTGAGGGAATAAGTATATACTCGTTGCCGTCGATTACTTGTCAAAATGGGTTGAAGCAAAGGCGCTCCCCACTAATGACGCCCGAGTTGTTGTTAAGTTTTTGAAAAGTCTTTTTGCCCAATTTGGTACTCCTCGTGCTATTATAAGTGATCGCGGTACTCATTTTTGTAACGATCAATTCGCCAAAGTTATGCTTAAGTACGGAGTTACTCATCGTCTTTCTACCGCGTATCACCCGCAAACGAGCGGTCAAGTTGAGGTTTCCAATCGTGGTTAGAAACATATATTAGATAGGACCTTAGGAGAAAATCGTGCTTCATGGGCCGATAAGTTAGATGATGCATTATGGGCTTTCCGCACCGCTTACAAAACCCCTATCGGGTGTACTCCTTATAAGTTGGTGTATGGAAAGGCTTGTCACTTGCCCATTGAATTAGAGCACAAGGCCAACTGGGCCCTAAAACATGCTAATTTTGACCTAAAAACTGCGGGTGATCACCGAAAGGTTCAATTAAATGAATTAAACAAACTTAGGGATCAAGCCTACGAGAATTCTTTGATCTACAAAGAGAAAACGAAGAGGATTCATGATGCTAAGATCAAAGACCGCGTTTTCAACATTGGTGATTGAGTCCTTCTTTTCAATTCTCGATTGAAGATTTTCTCGGGCAAACTCAAAACCCGTTGGTCAGGACCGTTTACCGTTACCCAAGTTTTCCCTTATGGCACCATCGAGTTAGCTCAACCCGATGGTCCCAACTTTAAGGTGAATGATCATCGTCTCAAACATTACTTCGGAGGGGATATACCACCCATTGTTGTCCCGGATCTCCAAACTTTCCCCAAAGACAATTGAATTCGGGGATCGAGTCAAGCTACGTGACTCGATAATAAAAAACAAAGCGCTTCGTGGGAGGCAACCCATGCTTATCCATCTATCTTTATTTCTATTTTCTTTATTTTCTAATAAGTGACGTGAGGAGGGGCGACCTCTTCCATTTCTCGTGTTTTCGTGGTTGTTTGTGTATGTTCAGGATTTACCCCGATTTATGAAGACTCTCGTGCTCGTTGTTTCGTTTTCTCTCCACTCGAGTCTCATTCATCGTTGCTTCTACGGGAAATCCATAATATCCTAATCTTATCGACTAACGTTTATCTTTTGGCATAATTAATAAACGGCCTTAGATTTTCTTAGGATTACCCTTACCTTTGAAACATTGAGGACAATGTTTATCTTTAGTCTGGGGGGGGTGAATCTTCGATTCAATTTGACCTTGCACATTCACTTAAACCGTTTACTCACACAACCCCGTTTTTCCGAAAATTTTGAAAAAAAAAATGTGTGAAAAATTGAAAAAATTATGCAAAAATATATTAAGTTTTGACTCCATGTTTGACTTTCCTGTTGGTGAGAGTAAGAATAAAAATTTTGACTTGATCCGGGCGTGTTGAGCCCTAGCTTGTCCCCTTAACGAATATAATCTTAATATTCGATTATCGGCTAAGCATTCGCGGATCTCATTATTTAAGATTTTAAATTTGCGAAGAACGCGAATTGATAGAGTTTATTTAGAAGTTAGATGCTAAGCGTGGAGTAGTTGGTTCTATTTAGAGCTCATCGAAGGTACTTGTGGCTTTTTGCTCCCACAAAATTGTTTCACCCCATATATTGTGTAAAATAATTAAAGATGTTAGGTTTTGGTGATAATTAGTTTTTCGTTCTTGTCAAAAGGTTTTTTGCTTATGAGAGTTGTGATGGATCTAAACACACACCTTGTGTTAGAGATACTTTGAGTAATGTTGTTAAGCACGCGGAATTTACTTAGCAACACTTAGAAGATTATTTATGTGATGTATTGTGAATGAGAACAGTAGTATGTAACACAAAGCTTCAATATTATTAATAATAATACGAGTGATCTTAGCTATCACTAGGGTTACACCTTGAAGCTCTCTAGAATAATTCGTACCTATGATCATGACCTAGGATCTCCTTTTATAGCACAAGGAGTCCTTTACAAGATAAGTATAATGCTATCTAAATAGAATATTCACAAGATCTATTCTATACTTATCTATACACGAATACATAACAGTTATCTAGTAAGCAGTGGTAATAATATGTACTAGCAGTGGTAATGAGTTTCCACTGCTAGTGCATTCTTCAGCAGTGTCTTCCACAAGCCTATCAGTGGTAACTGTTAGCTTTATTCCCAACAATCCTCCCCTAAACTTAAGATTTCTCTGCAAATCAATAAGTTTCTTCAATCTGCATAAAGTCTTAGGATTTGGGAATTCTTCCAAACACTTCACTTCTTTCTCCTTAATTCTTCAACTGCTCTTGAACACTGAACTTGAATCTTTCTTATCAGTTCTCTAACTTTTTCAGTATCTTCATGAACTCTTATGCTTGTAGACAACATCACTGTGAGAGTTCCAGCTCTGAGTGGGTATTCTTTCTCAGCAAACATAAATGCATCCACTCCAGCCTTTGTAGAAACATGATGAACTTCACATGAGTCATAATAAGTCCATGTAGTTTCCATACCTCTAGCTTCAAACTTCCAAAAGTTGTCAGTCATATTTGGTTCATAGAGCCTTCTTAGATCAACCCATAACTGCATTTCTTTTACATCTTTCAGACTGCCAGCATCAAATCTTTCTTGAACCAATCTCCACAGTGCATTGAGATCATCTCTGTCACATGCTTTGATAAGTTCTTCAAACTGAATGAATGATGAAGTTTCACCTCCTAGCCTTGTGATTTTCCAACATGGAGCAAAATTGCTAGCAGTGTAAACTTCCCAATCAACAATAGGATGTCTGACTTGCAGTGGGTCAGGATAGAAGTCTTCTTCTTCAATCAATATCATACCAGTCAACTGTTCTTCTGTGAATTCTTCAGATTGAACTTTTGTAGTTTTAGCAATTCTTGTCTTCTTAACTGTCTCAGGTTCACTTTGCTTAATTTTCCTTTTGGAAAATTTTCTTTCTTCAGCTTCTGAACCCATAGGAACAAAATCAAGATCTTGCCTTTTAACTCTATAGTAAGCTCCTTCAATCTGTTCAGGGGTCATTCCTTTGAACTGAATCATCTTCCATCCACCAACATGACAGCAATAAGATTTCATAAAAGATAGAATTTGTGCTTTTGTTGCTTGTCTTGGTTTCTTTTGCCCCTTCTTGACTGTATCAATTGCATATTGAAGTGCTTGTCTATTCTTCATCATGATAAAATCCTTCATCTGAGCATCTCTTTGATCTTCAGTTAAGGTTCTATCAGCTATTAGGTCAATTGCTTTCTTCTTGATTACTGGATCTTTTGCAATTAGGAAAGCAATATCTTCTTCTGTAGGTACAAAAGCAAATTCTGGAGTCTTCTCTCTCAGAATTTTAGGTGGAACAGTGGAAAGTGGATTTACATCCAATGGAGCAGTGGTTTCCATCTTGTCCATCTTCTGAGCCATCATGAAGTCAGCAATCTCTATTTCATCTAACATCTTCTATCTTGCAACTTCATCTTCTACAAGTTTCCTTGCAACCTCAGCATCATGATCAATTTGAGCTTGAACACTTCTCTTTACCTTCTTTGTTGGAAAATCTTCACTTTGCATTACATCTTTCCCTTTTTCTTTTCTTTTCTTCTCAATTTCTACCTCAGCAGTGGAAACAGTTTGACTGTCAGTGGTAATTGTTTGCTCTGCAGTGGAAATACACATATCAGTGGGAATTGTTGTTGCAGTAGTGGAGAAGACTTGCTCTTGTTCTTGCTCTTCTGTATTAAGTTGCTGTTGTTGTGAAACTTCTGGCTCTGTATCATCAATCATTGGCTCATATGCCAAGTCTTGAATTCCAAAATCTTCTTCAAACTCATCTTCAACAAAATCAATTCTCCTCCCCTCAGTTTTAGCATCTGTTTTCCTCCCCTGTTTGGGAGAATTTCCCAAATCATCAAAGAAATCTTCATTGGGTGAGGATGAAGAAGATAACACCATCTTTGCAGTTCTTTTATTCTTTTGTAACCCCTGTATTGCTTCCTTTAAGCTTTGAATCTCCTGTTTGAGTGTAGTAACATCTTTGGCATGCTGCTCCTTTACGTCTGCCAATTCTTGCTGAAGAGATCCAACCTGTGTTGCCAATTTGGTACAAAGTTCCTTCAATTCCAATGGTTGCTCACTGCCCTCATCACTTCCAACTGTGTAACCTGTTGGGAGAGGTGAATCATGGGGCATTGGTTCAGTCTCTTCCCTAGTTGGACTAGGCAAAAGGCTAAAGCCACCACTGCTTGTTCCAACACCAGAAGGATCAGGAACATGCTGTGTTGAGATGAAAGGAGTTGGCTGTTTAGTCCTCCTCTCATAAGTTTGAGAAACTGGTGGAGTGTACTCAATATTTGGAACAGTAAGAATGGGAGAGGTTTCAGATTCAATTTGGTTTATTGTATCATCACCCTGTTCTTGTGAAATTTTGGCAAGCATTTGAGGAAAAAGAGGTGTAAAAATCCAATCACCAGGCTTGTCCATGTTTTGAAAAACTTTAGACTTTAGGTGTCTGATTTTGTAAACTCTGTTATGGGGTTGCAGTGGAAATTCATTTAGCACTGCTTGCACAAACCTTGGGTACATCAAAAATTTAGTTGAACTCTTTACATTGCCCTGCATACTTATAAAAATATATTTGGACCAATTAAAAACTCTATCTTTTGCTAGGCAGACCAAAGGGTAAGCCATTGGTGAACTGAATTGTTCATAAGAGGTTTTCTTAGGGCTAAGGCAATGTAAAAGAGTATGAATTAAAAATCTCCAATGAGGACAAAAACCACTCTTTTTGAAAGTAGCCCTTTTGTCAGTGGTATTGTACCCCATGGAAGAGAGACTTTCCCAAATTTCTGGCATGGGTAATGTGATGATACCATTGAGATCATCCAATTGGAGAACTCTCCTCAAGGATGCCTCAGTAACATCAATAGTTACCCCATCCACTGTGGCTCTAAGAGCATCCACAGATTCATGTGTATCTCTATTTTCAATTGTTATGGAATGAACAGAATTCCAAAACTGTTTGATTTGAGAGATATAGATTGTGGGATTTAAAAGTAAAGCATACCTCACATGTGTGGTGTTAAGAAAATCCACAATCTGATGAAAAAGAGGACCACTCTTGTCGTTTGACTTTTCCAAATTTGCCACTTGGTTGTGCTCATCTGCAAAAGTGATTGAAACCATGGTGTTCTTTTGAGAAAAACAGTTGTGTTAGTATAGAATTGAATGATTGACTTAGCCAATTGAGAAAAGAATATATATACTAATAGGGTTTGAAGTAAGGCGCAAGAAAGATTATCTATGGAAAAGATTTATCTTAGAAAGATAAATTGAAATTAGGTAAGTAGATAATCTTAAATAAAATTTACCCTATTAATATGGAAAGCAGTTAGTTATCTCAACGGCTAGTAAAATATTTTGTTACTGACACAACAGTTGTAACGGCTAGTTCAACAGTGGGAAAAATTACACTATCAGTGGAAACTGTGAACTAGCAGTGGAAATTTTTCACAAAAATTTTCAAGAGCAGTGGTAAAAAAATAAAGATATAAAAATTTGACTGCTCTCATTATAGTTTTTAGCAAACTACCAGCTATCAACGGATTTGATATGTCTTTACCATGAGCCGTTTGCTATGGACTAGCCAACTCTTAATCGTAAAGAATATGGTGAGTTGGTGACCATATAGTTTTTGGTAAACTATCAACCATAAACGGATTTGTTAAGTCTTTACCAGTAGCTGTTTGCTCTGGACTAGTTGATTCTTATGTGAATTAGACATGGTGAATCAAGAACCATTTGTAGTGTATCTCAGTTATACACCTTTTATGATCAGCTCCCACTCTAAAAATCTGCAATGGTTAGTTTAAAAATATAGAAAGTATATATACAAACTTGGTACTAACCAAAGTTACTTATTAACCAAAAACCCCTGTTCACAAATATCTTCTAAAAGTCAACTCAATAATATCTCTATTTACTTTTCAACCTNCACCTTTTATGATCAGCTCCCACTCTAAAAACCTGCAATGGTTAGTTTAAAAATATAGAAAGTATATATACAAACTTGGTACTAACCAAAGTTACTTATTAACCAAAAACCCCTGTTCACAAATATCTTCTAAAAGTCAACTCAATAATATCTCTATTTACTTTTCAACCTACCTAAATAGGGGAAAGTAAATATATCAATTAATGAGACCTTTTAGATGACTTTTTCCTATATAAAGGAGCTCGGATCACCATTCCTTTTATCAAAAACACATTGACTTTTCAAAAACCTAAAAATCACAATGAGCAAACTTCCAAACATAGTGAACATCTCCTCTGATTCTTCTGATTCAGAAGAATTTGTCATAGCTTCTGAGTCATCCTCTGAAGGAACAGGGTGGTCAAGTTATTTTCCACCTTGTGCTTCAGCCTCTTCATCAAGAAAGCCACCAAAGAAGACAACTGCTAAGCCTGTTGCTCAACCTTCTTCTACACCAGCACAACCATCAGTACCTGCTCGAGCACCATCTTTGGAGTTCTACTCCAGTTCATCTGATGATTCAGATGATGAAACTTATTCCTTGGAAAAGGAATTGCCAAGAGTATTGAATAAAGCTTTGGGAGCAGCTCTGGCCAATATGAAGCAGATTTCCATTCTTGAGATGCCTGCTAGACTACCAAGGCCTCCACCACAAGTTCTTGGGCTTGCTTGTCCAAGAATGCAGTCAACTTTTGAGAACAAAAGGAAGAGTGCATTGAAGAGCAAGCAAAACTACAAGGGCAAGGGGAAGAAGCCTGAAGAATAGCTTCTGGAGAAGTGTAGGATGTTATTAGCTTTTGTGTTTTGATGTTCTTAAGATGTACTCTCTTTCCCTGTAATGGAATCAAATAAAATTTCTTTTTCTGTTTCCACTGTGAGAGCACATTTTTCCACTGCTTGCCTTTTTGTTTCCACTGTTTGCTTTGCGTTCTGCATAAAAGTTAGTGGACACACAAAATACAAGCATAACATATACAAACTTATACAATTAACAATTTGAGTACCAAAACCTCCCCTCAACACCAAAGACCATATAAAAAATAGTTATGGATTGAGCATTCCAATACCTGTAACCAAGTACTGAAATCTCCCCACATCAAGACCTTTTGTTAATAAATCAGCATAGTTATCATCAGTATGTATCTTGATAAACTGAATTAGTCTTTTCTCATAACAATCTCTTATAAAATGATGTCTAATCTCAATATGTTTGGTCTTTGTGTGTTGAACTGGATTTTTAATTATGCAAATGGTACTACTATTGTCAATGTAAAGGATGGTATTCATAAAATTG